>CANYCX012427060.1:0-10053 GCA_948193385.1 Breynia disticha f. nivosa | reverse complement strand
TCCTTCTCTCGCACCATCTCATCTACTCTGCAGAATTTGGTACCTCTACTCCAATAAAAAAACTGTCTCCTGCGCACGAACCATCATTTTTATATTCGACTAAACAGTAATACACGCATTTGCCCTTACCATCACCACTATGTTTTTTTTGGTTAAGCCCCGGTATTCTCGACCCACTGGACCGAGACTAATTCGGTTCGGGAGGGAGTTGAGGGTTAAGGTTCATTTCCCTTCCAATCGACGTTGCGGGGGATCGAACCGTGGTCCGCCCTACCAAGTTCAACCCCCATTACCACTGAACCAAGAGGTTGTTGGTATTTATATGATATTTTTAAAATATGGATGTTATGTACATTTTTTCCACAAATGGTTGGCTTTAAAAATGTGAAGGGTTGCTCCAGACTATGTCATGGTCGACTAAACTTTGTCTTGGTATACTAAATTTCCCAATGTTGGTCGAATAAATTGCATCCTAGTTGATTACATATTTAATTGGTCGACTAAATTTTATATTGATCGAGGTGACAGAATTCCAGTAATCAGAACTAAGTTTTCCTTGAACAAACTGCTCGAATAACTTTCTTCCTGGTCGACAAAGATTCATCTTGGTCGACTAATCCTTTGTTTGGTCAACTAAACATCTTAGACAAAGTTCAAACGTTCAAATTTGAACCTCGTCATCATTAAGTCTCGCTATGCTTAGTCCATAAATGCTTCTTGAAGTAGGTGCCCAAATTGGTTGACTAAAATAGTCCTGGTCGACTAACAACTTGCTTTGAGCAACTATCCGTTATAGCACAACCTTTGACCTTCAGCCCAATTCATTTAGTCGACTAATATGATGTTGGTCGACTAAAACTTATTCTGATCGACTAATATATGCCCTGGTCGACTAAAGCGAGTCCAAAACAATATTTTTGGCTAGCTGCAAGATTCTTTCCATTCCGCAACAACTTATGCCCATCTTTTGATCCTAAAATCAATTTTTATGAAGTTCATAGTTCGATACATTACCAAAACAAAAAGGAAACTCAATGTCCACCGCCATTGGTCCAATAATGAGCTGTCATTTACATCAATTATTTAGGCCTTAACATGACTCAATTAATTATCCAAAATCCTCACATATTTTCCCTATAAAAAGGCCTAAAATGCGACCAATCTGGAAAAACTGAAAAAACTCTTTTAAGCTAATTTTTTATGTGTGATCTTATAGGTTCATTCAATATTAGGAATTAAAAAAACATTTTTAGAGGTCAAATATGCCCTCTAGTAAATCATTATGACATTTCAAATTGAAAGATGTGGTAGGCATTCATAGACTTTATTCCATTTATGCTTACTCGATTTTCTTTCTATAGTAGTGACCGACTATGGATGTTCTGAATAAATTCTCTTACTTTAAGATTCTACATACATATGCCTCATATATGCCAACTTAAGCATTTGAACAATCATATTTAATTACATACATAAATTGTAGGAAAAAACATATATATTTTAAAATAAATAAAGACAAACTCTATTCATTATCAGTTAGATCTTTAATTCTTCTATTTTTTTGCAAATATAAATTAGAATTGTACAATAATATTTAAGATTTCATAAACTTCATATCCATGATTTATTAGAAGTTAGAACTTACAATTAAGAGAATATGACTATAAATGAGACAAATTTAATAAATGACAAAGCGGACTAAAATTACATCTATCTTATATTTTCTAATAATACGTGTGGATTTTGATACATATCAATATATTGGATAATTAGGTATTATTCTAAGATATAAAAAATCCTAAATAAGTTGAGATTATTATGTCAATTGAAGAAAAATTAATTATATTATATCGCATAAATGACATATATAAAAAGTCATATACATATATGTTATTTGTTTTAGTTACTGACAAATTGGTATAGTTCTCGATATAGATCTTCTGCAAAATATGGAACTATCTTGAATAAAAATTTCAGTATGACACACTTGAAAAAAATTTAAAAAACAACTGTTATTTTATTTTAAAATAGAGTCCATTACATATATTTAGTTTGGTTTTTTATTTGCATGAGTCCAAGGTATGAGATAGGGGTAACCAAAAAAACTAAATTGGCCATTTTAAATCGAAATCAAATCGTTTTTTATCAGTTTTATGTCGATTTGGTTTGGTCGCAGTTTGGCTTTTTCTTAATCTGTCATGTTGAGTTTGATTTTGGGTTGGTAGATTCTCAAACTGAATCCAAACCGAACAAATCACTATATAAAATCTATGTCAATAATATTATATTGTATGTTAATAATATTTATTAAATTTAAATTTTAAAATTTTTATTAAAAAATTAAATTTTCATAATATTATGTCCAAAATTATAATTTTATGTACTAAAAAACAAAAATAACACAAGTGAAAAAAAATAATATTATTAAAATAAAAAATAGAGCAGGTTAGGAAGATTAAATTGATATTTGTATCTCTTTCAATCCGTCAACTCAATCAATTCAAACTGTTAAAAGTGGTTTAATTTGGTTTAGCCTATAAAGTATGATTGATTTAGTTTAGTTTATCATTTTTTTCAACCGATTATAATTAGTTTGGTCTGAAAATTGTCTCGTAACCTGACTAAACCGACCACCATTCGCCCTAATAGAGAGATGTTATGGATTAGGTTGGTTATTATTAAGTGTTGTATGTATGAAAGTAGTAGTTAATAGAAGGTGATGTAATTTAGAAACGAAGCAGTGTAATTGAAAATTGAAACGAGAGGGAGGAACCCAAGTGGGATGTAAAAGTGCCACTCTCACAATTTATGATTGATTGTAATACATTTTCAACACTCCCTCCAAAACCATCTCTCCCAACTTCAATTTCGAACATCACTTAACTATTCATTTCTCTTTATTCATTTCAAACCCACCAATGTCCGCATCCACAGTATCGATCACAGCAAACCCCGCCGCGACTTCTCGCCGGAGAGCGGTGGTCGCCGCCGAGAAGAAAACCTCCTCCATCGAGTTATTACCGGCGGAGGGCGACGCCAATGCCAAGGATCTGAGCAACCACTCCATTCGCGGCGAGGCTGCCAAGGATCCAGTGCAAGTGAAGAGAGCCGCGGCGACTTCCACGGTGTCGCCGCGTCGTAGCAGAAAGGTTTCTGGCGGAAAAGTGGAGAAACCGCTGTGGGTTACGGTGGTGAGTGTTTTTACTAAAAATTTGGTGCTTTTGTTAGTTTTGATAGGGTTGATTCAAATGTTTAGGAAATTGGCTTTGAATTCTGGGGATTATAGCTCCGGTTTTGCGGAAATCGAGGGGAGAATTGCGGAATTTGAGTCGTCTGCTAAGAAAACTGCGAATATGATTCAGTTACAAGTGGAGGTTTTGGATAAGAAGATAGCGAATGAGGTGAATGGGTTGCGGAGAGAGGTGGATGAGAGGATTGATGAGAAAGATGCGTTCTTTTCGGCTCAATTGAAGAATTTTGGTGGGAGAATTGACGGCTTGGAGAAGGTGGTGGAGGAGTTGAAGGCCGGAAATTGGATGTCAAAGGACGAGTTTGAGAAGTTTTACCAGGAGTTTAGGAAGCGAATTGGCGGTAGTGATGTGAGTTTGGATGAGGTGAGGGCGTACGCGAGGGAGATAGCGATGAAGGAGATTGAGAAGCATGCTGCTGATGGGCTTGGAAGGCCGGATTATGCGTTGGCATCAAGTGGAGGAATGGTTGTGAAGCATTCTGAGTCACTTAGGGTCAAGCCTTGGGGGAAGAAGAATCCCTGGTCCTGGTCCCAGGTTAATCCTGAGGCTGAAAAGATGTTGAAACCAAGTTTTGGGGAGACTGGACAGTGCTTTCCACTTAAAGGCAGCAGTGGGTTTGTGGAGATCAGGCTACGAGCTGCTATTATTCCCGAAGCTATCACTTTGGAACACATTGCTAAGGTAAATCTTGTCCGAATATTTTTTCACTTTTGTGTGCTCCTGGCAAGAACCAATCGGGCTTTAGAACTGATTTCTTGGAATGAAACCTTCTATTATATATTATTACTGAAAGCTTGTCTTACTTGTTCTAGACTCTCAAATGCATTTCTCTAATCAGTAATGCTTACAAATAGATGGACTGGTTGAAGTATTGTGTTATATTTTGGTGATGTTGAACATTTAGTTTAGCGATTGAATTTTGTAGATCAGTTCTAATTTTCTTTGAAACACTGGACCGTAATGTGGCATTTATTTTCTAGTTTGAAGTTAAACATTGAAGTTGTTAGATGCCTCTGATGAACTGATTATATAATAGATGGTTTCAAGCTTATTCCTTCGTTGGATGAAACTTGAACAATGCCGAATGTTTGCTCTCTGGGGTTTCCGTGTTCATAATTCTATAACTTTGGCATCTCAAACTGGCTCAGCCAACTGTTTGTTTTAGGTAATCAGTGAAGTGGATGTGTTCTGATCTGATTTTAAGCCACTGTAATGTTACATTTAATTTTAATGATTTTAACACCACAAACTTCACAATAAAATTTCAATGGAACAATCTGGATCTTCATATTTATTCTAGGACGCATTTCCATGTTTTTCACAAATTTCAGATTATATATCTGTGTATAATTTGCAATAAACATTTAATTTTTTTTCTATTATGCCTTGTATTTAAATACTGAAATTTTTATTATGTATTCTACAATATAAGGATTTCTTTTATTTAATTGTTTTGGCTGAGTTTCGTAGCCTATTTCATTTAGTTGGGAAACGATATAAATGAACACATTATTTTTGCTTGCTTTGATTACTTTCATGGCTATTTTGAAATTCATGCTATTTGCATTATGCTATTTGCATAAACATTGAAGTAAGCAGGGGATGGACTTGTGAGGAAATAGTGGATTGGTTGAGAGAAGGGATAAAGTTAGAATGAATTTGAATTTGACTGGTAAGAGTTGAATATAAGAAGGATTCCATTGATGATTAGAATGAAGGCTTCCTTTTAACAAATTCATTCTAACTTTTGACTCAATCATCACTTATAGCTTCTCTAAAAGTCTTGTGCATCCATGGAATATAGGAGAATTCAAATTATGTTTCAACTTAGAGTTAGTGCTCCTAGCTAAATGTTAAGGAATATTGGAAAAGTGACATTCTGAGATTATGCTGGGTCTAGTACATACAGATTAGAGCTTTCCATTGATTAGATCCAAACGTTTGAACTTCTACCAAGGCAGATAACATTATAATCAAATAATAGGAATATCATTTGACTTAATTATCTTGTATTGTCTATTCTTTTGCAATTTATTTGGAAATGGTACTCTCTTGACTCTTGAGGAAGTTGCTTGCTATTATATATGTAACAGTATTGCATGGACACATTTGTTTCTTCTGCTTCTTGTGATTCATGGATGCTTTATCCCTTTATATGTGATTGGCTATATCCTTGCCCTTGCTTTGAGACTTGTGTGATGATTATGCATTGTTGATCAAGAAGTGATTTTTCGTTACCTATAATTTATAAAAGTAAAACTTATTTTTATGGTGCGTGAAAGGCAATCAGAAATCAACTTCTTTGAAGTGCATGCTTTCATATAATTGCGCTCTATTTTTTCTTATTCTAGTTAGATATTTATTGATATATCAATTGAACCTGCACCCTGGTTGTGGTTCATGATGGATCATAAATATATTATCTCACTGCTTGGTATGTGGCATATTCTTGTTTAGTCATTTATTTTGTCTCAATGTACACAGCTGGCATATGTGTATCCTCTGAAAATAAAAATTTTAGCTTTTAAGTCGCAGTTGTATAATGGGAAGTCTTGTTTATTTTTTATTTTTGACGACAGCATTATGGGAGCAATTTAAGAATGTATTAGAGAATAAGAGAAACAAATGAAAAAAAATGATGAATCATATTGGAGAGCTAGTGTCTTAAAAAAATTTTTTTGTTACAATGGAGGTACTAGGTTGGGATCGTGAATAGTATGTTTTTTTTTTTGTTTTAGAGATTTTTGAGAGGGATTGTGATTAGTGTACTTTTCGCTTTAGAGATTTTTGGTGTTATAACTTTACGTTTGAATTGGCTCTGTAGCAAACAATTTTTTAGTACAGACCAAGCATGAAAGTGCTGGGGCCTGGGCATTGTTGTTATGAAGATTGAGTTTGAATAATAGTTTTCATGAAAGGAAGTTCAATACTGGCGCAATGGGCACTTGGTGGCCTTCTGATGCCGTATGCCCTTTTTTTTATATTTTCTTTTTTATGAGTTGTGCATTGGCAACTGTTAATTCACTGGGCACCTATGTATCTTTGATATGTGCTTGAAGGCCTACATTTAACCTCTTTACAGGGTGTTGACTGAGGAAATGCAGAGAGTGGTGTTTCTGCACTTCTTATGCAAATAGAATAATTAATTAAGCTGACGTGACATTGCTGTTAAAACAGTGTGTCGCTTATTTGCAGTGACTCTCTAAATTGTGTTATTGAGAAAATCTGTTTATTGGCACAGATGATACCCCTTTATATCCTGGCTATTGAATTTAATCTTTAGGCTAGTTTACAAGTTAATGGGACTTACCAATGCTTGATGTGGTAATTCCTTCATTGAAACTCCCGTGTGAGCTGTTGAAACTGAGCTACTGTCCGTACTACTAGTCTCATTTGTGCATTATTTATGTGCTTTTGTCATAAAATCACAAGGTTAAATTCATTTAGATATTGTTGATTTCCAGAGTGTTGCATTTGACCGATCCTCTGCTCCAAAGGATTGTCGGATAACCGGATGGCTTCAGGGAGAGGATTTCGGTTCATCAGTAATCCCTGAGAAAATGTTTCTGTTGGCAGAGTTCACTTATGATCTAGAAAGGAGCAGTGCTCAGACATTCGATGTATTAAAATCAGGAGATGCAATCGACACGGTGAGGCTGGATGTGAATTCCAACCATGGGAACCCTTTACACACATGCATATATCGGTTGAGGGTGCATGGTTATGAACCCGACTCGGTTTCAGTGATGTCAGTACAGAATTCTCTGCCTTGAGGTTAGCCATTTATCTGTGCTCTCCGTGTAATTGCCTTTGATTTTGATTAGCTCTTAGATTGAACCAAAAACCTTGTAATATGGAATTTCTGGATATAGATGTGTGTGGCTAGATCTTCTTCTCATGTGTCCGTATTTCCACTAGTGGAGGCGAAACTGTTCAGATGGACAATGGTCGGGTTAGTTAGCTCCTAGAATTCACATATTTTTTGCACAGATGTTTAATGGTCTCTTGTGATGTACCATTGGTCCGGTTTGCTTTTATCATTCAGACCATCCTGTAAGTGAGTTGGTGGAAAATCGCTTAACCGGTCAATTTAACCAGTGAATCAATTGTTCAGTTTCTTTTCTGGTTCGATTATTGGTTTAGTTCTGATAACATTTATTAGTGAATGTCGTGTGAAATTTGAATCCTTGCAAATTGATAAAGATTCAGAATGTAATTACTAAACTAAGCTTATGCATTGCGAGAGAGACTATGGTGTTCTTCACCATGCTACATCATGTATTTTTAAGGGTTAATTTACGATAAATTTTAATTTAAAGGATAAAAAAAATATCAACACTTTAAAAAGAAATTCCATAAAAGAGATTTTGATGTGTTGGTATAATCTAAATCATCTGATTAAAAATTATTGCATCTTGACAATTATGTATTATTTGATGATTCATCAAAATCAAGTTGTTTATATATCTATCAACAATCGATTATAATTACAAGCTCATAAATTATTAGTTGATAATAAAAAGTATTGCCTTTAATCGATAAAAAAAAACCCAAAGAATAATTATAAAGGTAATTTTGTCTTAATAATTATTTTGTGAAAATATATATTTAAAAAAAGTAAAATAACTTTACTTGTAAGTAAAATTAAAACAAGTAAATTTTGTTACACTCCCTGAATATACAAATTTTAAGAATTATATATTTTTTAAAGCATACCTAAGAAATTAATTAAAATAAACCAAACGAACTATTAAAAATACATAAATCATTGTACTTTAAAAATATCATAACTAACTTGGGTCATCTCTAACCCACACCAGGTTGGTACAATGGACGCCAAATGCAGAAACATACCCAGTCCAATCGGACCCCATATGTTGCTGCAATTTTAGTGTCCCCATGAAATCTTATACATAAAACATCGTAGTGCAAAGAGTAGAGAACATTTTTTTTCTGGTTGTGTATAGTATAGTATAATATAGTTTAAGCACAGCAATGTCCTGAAAACAGTTTGCTTACCGTAAAAAAACCTCAGTGCCGGGGGATTACATTAGTGGGGACCTTAACAGTTTATAAACATATTTGTTTTGGTTTCTTTAATTTTTTGGCCGACTCAAAAGGGTTTTGAGACATGAAAAGTAGGGATGAATGCATTAAAATAACAACTGAAACAAACATCCCAAACCTACTTTGATGGGTTTCAACTCGACATGTGTATTGTAATGCTGAGATTCTCATAAACTACGCTCTGTTCTTCTCCACATAACTCATTGAGATGTGCAAGTGTGTTGCAATTTCAAAGCACAATAATGGAAACCCTAAACATTTTGTCTGTGGGACTTAATGCTCTTCTTCAATAACCAAAACCAGTCTTCCTCCTAGAAGGACGGAATTAAAGGAGTGAGAGGTCGGTCGTCTCTTTGTCATGTCTAGTCCTTTATTTATTTCTCTTTTATCATGTATTTTTCTATAGTTTTATCATCTTTGTCCTATTTTTCCATTGTTTCACACTCCTTTACCGCATTTTTCTATATTCTACTTTAACTTGTCTATTTTCACCTTCCTTAAAAATATTTCTAATTCCGTCGCTGTTTTCTCCGAGGTTCTATACTTATTTCAGTCTTCTTCATTTCTTGTTTCTTGTGTTGGGGAGGGAAGCAGGAAGATTGTTTCCCTATCTAATCTATTCTCTCCTCATTCGTTGGTGGAGAGTATGATTGGGAATTGCAAGATTGTGTATGCATAGAGACTTGGCGGCACATTTCTGTGTATGAATATTTTTACGTAAACTTCTTAATATTAACGATGGATGGCGTTTCAAACTATGTCTCTTTAATATATTCATAGCTTCATAATGACGAGAATAGTCCAACCATCAGGGTAGAAATTGTTTTGTTAAGGGCAAGAAAATTAAATAAACAGCAATTTCAGAAAGTAAATCAAATAAACTTGAGTAATTATTAAGCAATATCTTAGAATAAAGAATCAAAAACAGTAATGTTAAGGTATTTATCATTTTAATCTCACAATTTGATTATAAAAATTAAATATATTTTTTGTATATTAAAGTAGAAAAAGGTTATAATTTAAGGTGAAATACATTCATTAACCAATCAATTATTATTTATACGATATCCTGGAAACCGCCTAGACCAACAAGAAACTTCAGAAAAATTGTTCAAACAAAATTTAATTTATGACAATATTAAATACAAAAGGACTCATATATTAAGAAGTGCATATTAGAAAACGTTGTATGTCAATATATATTCTCTCCGTTTTTTTTAATTATAGTTTTATCTTCAAAATTTTATTCTAAAATAATAATATTTTTGTATTTTTATTCTATTTTTTCTCAAAAAACCCTTATTTAAATTTGAATTAGAATCACTTATTAATTTTGTTTTCGTTTCTCTCAAAACCAAACGAAAACAATAGGGTTTTTTTTGAATTTATTAAAGATATTTTTAAGTAATTGTTGAATTTATAGAGTGAGTGAATGGAAGCTCTCTTCCCATGTATGGTGGGATTGGGGAGAAAGAAAGACTTTTGAATTTGAGTGGTAAGAGTTGAATATAAGAAGGATTCCATTGATGATTAGAATGAACAAATTCAACCAAAGGGGTAGTGGTCGAGTGGCAACCGACCCCCATATTAGAGGTCTCGCCTCGGGTTCGTCCAGGTTCGATTCCTGGCGTGGGAGCACTCCCCTTCGGTAGCTCCCAAGCCTCCCGGAGCGGTCTGGAATAGTCGGGGTCCAATGTGGCCACCGGATACCAGGCGGTGTCGTCGACACGGCGGA
>CANYCX012427009.1:0-11237 GCA_948193385.1 Breynia disticha f. nivosa | reverse complement strand
GTGTGAGAAGTGCCAAAGGGAATTGATGGTGAGGGCATTGAGTAAGGAACATTTTAAACCTTTCCCATGCTTCATGAAAAGCTTCTCCATCCAATTGAGTAAAAGTGCAGATTTTACTCCTTAGGTCAATTGTCTTTTGTGGCGAATAGTACTTGGCCATAAACTTGTTGTATACCTCATCTCATGTACCTAATGAACCCTCTGGTAAATTGATCAACCATGATTTAGCCCTATCCTTCAAAGTGTAAGGAAAAGATCTCATCCTTAGTTCATCCTCTGTCAAACCATGCAATGGAATAGTCTGAAGAGTGGAATAAAACTCACGGAAGAATGACAATGCATCCTCCGATGTTAAACCATAAAAAGAAGGAAGCATATTGAGGACAAGGAACCACAAGAGGTACACCCCTACCTACTTGACTTGTTGAATGAATTTGCTGATGTGTTTTCAGAACCAACAGGCTTACCTCCCCAAAGATCATTAGACCATTCCATACCATTAAAACCCAACACCAAACCCATTAACCTCAAACCCTATAGATACTCATACTTTTAAAAAACAAAGGTAGAAAAGCTAGTAAAAGAAATGTTGGAGGCAGCAATTATTCAACCGAGTCATAGTCCTTATGCTTCCTCAGCACTACTGGTAAAGAAAAAAGACGGGACTTGGAGGTTCTGTGTTGACTATAGGGGACTCAATGATGTGACAGTGAAGGATAAATTCCCTATACCCATCATAGAGGAATTAATGGATGAGTTAAATGGTTCCACAGTATTCTCAAAGATTGACCTCAGGTCTGGCTACCACCAAATCAGAATGGTAACAATAGACATACCAAAATAGCTTTTAGAACTCACCAAGGACATTACGAGTTTGTTGTTATGCCCTTTGGGCTAATCAATGCACCTGCCACTTTTCAAGCACTCGTGAACCGAATCTTTGCACCTTTCCTCAGAAAGTTTGTGCCCGTGTTCTTTGATGACATCCTGGTCTACAGCCCAGATTTGCCAACACATCTTAATCATCTTGAAAAGGTCCTGCAGACACTAAGAGAACATCAATTGTATGCCAAACAAAAGAAATGTGCTTTTGGAGTTGATAGGGTCGAGTACCTGGGGCACATCATATCAGGATATGGAGTAGCCACGGACCCAGGCAAGAACCAGGCAATGTCAGACTGACCGACACCCACCAGTGTCAAATCCTTAAGGGGATTCCTCAGTCTCACAGGGTACTATAGGCGCTTCGTGAAGGACTATGGCACAATCAGCAAGCCATTGACAGCACAACTGAAGAAAGATCAATTTCACTGGAGTACCGAACAAGACCACGCATTTCATAATCTCAAAACAGCCATGAGCACTGCACCAGTATTGGCTCTACCCGATTTCCAGAAGCCATTTATTTTAGAGACAGACGCTAGCAACTGGGGAATTGGAGCAGTATTGATGCAAGAGAGAAGACCAATTTCTTTTATAGCAAGGCGTTCAGCCCTCGTAATCAAACTCTATCCATATACGACAAAGAGCTGTTAGCAATCATTTCAGCAGTTGAAAAGTGGAGGCACTATCTTGAACACACATTATTTATAACTAAAACTGATCATTTCAGTTTGAAGTATTTGTTGCAGCAAAAGATCAACACACAAATGCAAAAGAAGAGTCTCAATAAGCTGTTGGGCCTAAACTACACAATACAATACAGATAGGGGGAGCAAAATAAAGTAGCAGATGCCCTCTCCAGGAAGTAGGAGCCGTCCACATCATAATTGTAGATGATATCTTCACCCCAACTTGAATGGGTTGCTCAACTTGTGGAGAGTTATGTAGATGATGAAAAAGCACAGACAAAAATTCTAAAGGCACTGAGCAATCAGAACAACGACCATACATACAATGGTGGGATACTCAGATTTAAGAACCCATTATATGTGGGCAGTAATGGAAATTTCAAACAACACATACTGCAAGAAATTCATGCAACGACACAGGGAGGACACTTTGGGTTCAAGGCATCCTATCACCGACTCAGGAAGATATTCTACTGGCCAAACATGAAATCACAATTCAAACAATTCATAATAGAATGCCCAACATGTCAAGCATGCAAACATAAAAATGTGGCATACCTAGGACTCTTACAGCCATTACCTGTTCCAGAGGGTGCTTGGAAACAAATCACAATGGACTTCATTGAGGATCTTCCTAAATCTGAAGGAAAAGATGTTATAATGGTAATCATAGACACATTCACCAAGTATGCTCACTTTATTGCTCTTTCACACCCTTATACAACAGTACAAGTAGCCAAACAGTACATGCAACACGTTTACAAGCTACATGGGGTCCCAGACGTGATCATCACAGACAGAGACAGGGTTTTTACAAGTAATTTATGGAAAGAGTTATTCACAAACATGGGGACACAGTTACGACAAAGCACAACATACCATCCTCAAACTAACAGCCAAACAGAACGATTAAACCAATGTCTATAAGGTTACCTGAGATGCATGACACATCAGAATCCAGGAAGATGGCACAATTGGCTCCACTTAGCTGTATAGTGGTACAACACTACCTACCACAGCGCCATTAAAACCTCACCTTTCCAAGTACATTACGATTATCCTCCACCTACAGGGTTAGTCAATCAAGACCAGCCATCCAGAATGGAAGGAATAAATCACTTTTGGGAAGAACGAGACCGAGTGATGGAAAATATCAAGCTCAACCTGCAACAAGACAAGAACAGGATTAAAGTACAAGCTAACAAACATAGATCTGAACGAGACTTACAGGTCGGAGACATGGTTTACCTGAAGCTTCAACCTTATCGGCATAGCTCAGTCTCCAAGAGAGGAAATCAGCAGCTCAAACCAAAGTTCTTCGGGCCTTACAAAGTCCTCCGAAAGATAGGCACAGTGGCATATGAGCTGGATCTACCACAAGGAAGCTCCATCCACCCAGCATTCCATGTTTCCCAGCTCTAGCTAGCTCGAGGGCTAGGAACTACACCAGTCGCTAATCCCATCACTGAACCAGGGGAACCAGCGACGGCAGAACCTGAAGCTGTATTGGATCGAACACTTGTCACGCGAAGGAATCCCGAAGGGCTGCGATGGTTAGTGCAGTGGAAAGGCGAAGAAGCGGCGGAGGCCACTTGGGAGGATGCACAACAAATCCAAACCCTATTTCTGCATTTTAAACCTTGAGGAAAAGGTTTGTTTTGAGGCCGATAGAGTGTCAAGGCCCACGTTCTCCTAACCCACCAGCACCAGATCTCGTTAGACATATATGACATACTGGGGGGGCTACACTTACGGTTACCTACCTATGTAAATATATATAATGTATTTTCTTATTGTATGGGATTATTGTTGAATATTACAATTAACTTTTGATCTCATTCTCATCCTCTCTTCCGATTCTCTCCTTCCCTTCCTCTTTCTCTCCTTTCTCTACTCCTTTTCTATTTCTCTTCTCATCTCTTTTTCTTTTCTCCCCTAATCCTTTCTAAATCACATTTTCCCTTTTAGCCGGATCGTGACAAATTTGTTTTGTAGGGGAAACAGAGCTTACGAGAAGATCCAAAATATTGTAGTTTTATGTGGCGGCTTGAGGTCTATAGTCTTGTCAAAGGAAGGATGAAGGCAGGTCCATTAAAACGTGATTTTGTTTTATGTATTAACAGAATTTTAGTTTGTTAAATGGTTCTATTATGCACGAATAAGCCATCGCTAAAACTAATTAAGTAGCTACCATAAAATCATAAGTAATACATAACAATATAATTATAGATTAAAAAAAAACATAACAATATAATTATAGCAAAGCAAAACAATCATAGAACTTTTGTATACATGGTGCCCCACATGTATTTTTTGCTGGGTCCGTCTCTGGTTCCGAGGACTTAGTGCGTATAGCAGGATGACTCTCAATAGGAGTTTTGAGAAGTTTGTGCTCCATACGTCTCGCACATGGCCATTTTTTGTAAAATTTTGAAAATAAATGTATAATCTGTATTTTTTCTTTTACCTTATATTATTTGCTAAACAATTACTCAGTTTTATTTAAATGAAGAAACCCATTGTTGGAGATAAGTATTTCATTAATCGTGTCTCGTAGATTACCCAATATTCCATCCAAAATCATATTCACAACTTAATAAAATCATACGTTATTCAGTAAATTTCTGAATAAACCTATTTTAACTTTTCTTGAGACGTGTCAATAGTTTTTCTTGCCAATGTAAAAATTCTGAACTCTCACTTCTATTTTAATATAGTATATAGATACTTTTGTACTTATATCTGGTCAACTAAATTTTTATTTACTTCGTTTTTTTATTTCGTTTAAAAATGTTTCACCCAAATTTTGTGTATTAATTAATTAAATTGGAAAAATTTTTAATTTATTATTCTCTGTTCAGAAATTTATTTTTAGTCATGCTGCACTTGACAAAACCAGACCCGATTTCTATATTTTTGCAGTTTAGAAAAATTTTAATCAATCAATTTTTTTATTTCTGATAAAAACTTTAATTAAGGTTACGTGAGTTCCCTTTCCTGAAGTAATAATAAGAAATTATAATGAAATATCTTCCAACATTAATAGAATCAGTATAACAAATAATCATTCAAGTGAAATAATAATAAAAAAAAATCATAACAAAATGTCTTCTAAAATCATAAAGAAAAACATACAAATTGAAAGGAGAACGTCTTATTTTAGTCTCAACGCGGAATAAAGGAGATGTGAATGATTAAGAACCCAACAATTCTTCATCTTCGACGGGTATTTGCTCAACTATCAAAGAAGTGATATAATCTCTCAAACACTCTGTGAAAGTGTAAGCATCTCTGTACTTGTATATGAAGTTCAGAGTTCTTGCAAAATTCACAATCACCATCAACATGGGTCTCGATACAGCAACTGGTCTCATGCACTCTTCATTCAAGTCCTTCCATGAATCTTCAAGTATTTTACTAATTTCGTTGACTGCTTCCTTCTCTGAACTACCATATTGCCTCATGAAGCATTCGATACCTGTCGCAACATGTGCTCTTTCATATTCATGCTGTAAAAGTGCACGATTCGTTAGGTTTGTTTAACACTAGAAATAATATTTATTCGTATATTGAAAGGTTGTTTGTACCTCAGTAGTCTTCAAATCATCACCTAGACGAGATATCATTTGTACTGCCTTGAGAATTTTGGGTTTATTGTGCAACCATTTAAATTCTTTAATCCCAGCAAAATCTCCCATACCCAACATTGCTGAAATGATAAGCCTGGGGAAGCCACTGCTCTTCAATCCATTTTCCACATATTCATCAAACGTAGGCACATAATCTTCACTGCACCACTTCGCCTCAACAAAATAGCCTTCCACATTTTCCTTCAGCTGATTTAATTTCATACCATAAACAACTAATTAATCGAAGCTTTAATAGTAATAATATGTGTGTCAATAAATTTAAAGGGAAATTGAAGTTCCTACTCCTTCTTGTTCATAGAAAACGCAAAAAGATCTTCCTTCATTTGTCAGTTCAATCTCGAGTTGATTCTCGTACTTTAAAATAGCTTTGTACAGAATTTTCATGTATTCTGGAAGATCATCAATCTCGCGAATGTCCCATCTACAGATAGTCAAACAACAATTTGAGTTATTATTATGAGGCATAGCCAACAAGTGTTATTCTCTTGAGCTTATAACTAAATGGTAATTCTTTTGTCATTTGAGAATAAAAAATCCAATTTATATTGTAAAATTACCTTTTCACTGCATTTGTAAACAATTTAAGTTCATCAATGGAGCCGAAAGCATCGTAGGTGTCATCTATTAATGTAGCTAACATAAAAGCTTTAGTAAGTATCATACGAGAGCGGGAGTACTGAGGCTCGAAAAATACTCCTGTAATCCAAAAGTAAGCTTCTACAATTCTATCCCTGGCATAAAAAATATCTGTTGCTAATCTTGTGTCCTTCCACCATCTGCAATTCCATGTTATGATTTAATTAAATAATTATTGAAAGATAAATAGATTTTTTATAACAATTCTAATGATAATGAAATAAAATCTATTGGCAAATGAGAAATACCTAATAAGTTGAATCAATTCATTTTGGAGCATTACTTGGACGACATTAAAATCCATCTTTGCGAACTCAAGTAGTTGTTTATTCTGAATATCTTGATCCTTCTCGTAGAAATCAATATAGTGTTTTGCCTGCAGTCTCGTTAGTCCCAGGTGAATAGGCCACTCCAAGGAATTGTTTATATGATCCACAACATGAGGGCTTGATTGGCTAGTTATTAGAAACTTTAAGGATGCGATTGTAAAATCGCGCACTTCATCTAGAAAATCTTCATTATGCGCCCTCAAGTAACTAGCCTCATATAATTGTAGCATTCCTTTCAAATCACTTGCTAACTCTTTCTTCAACTTCCCGTTGTTGCCTTTAAATTTACTGAATATATCTGTAAAAGAAAGTTGTCTCAACCAAAGCCCTATATTCCTTGATTTAAAGAAAACTTTGTTTTGTATTGTTGTAACTTGTAAAAGCACTTGTTACCTGAAGACAATTTAAAACCATGTTGCCTAAATATTCGGAAAAGAAGTGCAGTTGTGTGTAGATCGTAGTCGTTTTGAGAGAAAACGTCATATTGACGATCCCAAATATAATTAAGTTGATCTTCAATTTCACTTTGAAAATGATATGATACACCAAGCCGACACAGTTGGTCGATTAAAGTAATTTTTTGAACCAAATTACTAGTTGAATCCACAAGCATAGTCTTCACTTTCTCTTTCATAACTTCGATGAGTTGAAAATGCGACCGAGGTATCTACAAAAGCAAAGATGAAAGATTTACATTGAAACAAACATAAAAGAAAAATATATCATAAATGACTGGAAAAAAGATAGAGGAAGAAAGACAGAAGTTGTACAGAGTTTTTCAAAGAAAGGAAGAAATTATGATCCCAAATGCTAGGTGGAAAATTGGCCAAGGGACGAACAAACTCTTTGTGCGAGTTTGCAGAAATCTTCTCCATTTTTTTATTTAAAGATGAAGTTTTGTGAAGAGAGAGAGGGAGTTTGTTTTGTTTCTCTACATTCATCAGGATTTAGGAAAGCCGTTTTTTATAGGCACATCTGGTGGCGCCCATTCCAAGATTGGTGGCGCCCAGTCCGTTTTGTACAACTTGTTAAGTTTCAGGGTTCATTTGTCTGGCATCTAAATTCATCTGCTTCTTTCCACCAACCGACAGTCTTGTCCCATCATGCTCACAATTGAAATCGTACAAGATCAAATCTTGGTTTGCCATATTTGTAAGCCTAATTTCTTCATAATTTGCTGTGCAAATGAAATGGCATATGCAGCTCTGGAGATTAGGTTAACGAAAGATTTACCACGAATTTCAATGGGAAATTTTCAACGAAATTTGAAAATTTCCTACGAGAAAAAATAATTTTTTTGGAAAAATTTTATTTTTTAAAAAGATTTCCCACGAATTTCATCAGGAATTTCTGACAAAATTCGTCATAAATTTTCCTACAACCAAAACTTATTTTATATAAAAATGTATTTTCCCTTTAAAAATAATTTTAAAAAATGTTTCCAACAAAATTTGTGAAGAAGTTTCAACGAATTATGTAAGAAATTTTTGACAAAATTGGTCGGAAAATTTTTGGCTAAAAGATTAATTTTTTTTTTGTAAAAACATGTTATTTTCCCTTTAAAAAATTGATTTCTTTTAAAAAAAAAAAGTTTCCCATGAAATTTGTGGAAACTTTCCTACAAAATCATTCTGAAATTTTATACCTACAAAAAAAATGAATTTTTAGGCAAAAATTAATCATTTCCCTCAATAATATTATTTTTTATATAATTCACTCCAAAAAAAATTTCAGACGAATTTTCGTCGGAAATTGGAAAAAATTTTCTATATATACCCAGAATCCTTCTCCAATTAACTTAAGGTAATTTTTCTCTCTTAACTCCATCTCTCCTTAGTTTTTCTTCCCCATTCATTTATATATCTTTATATTTATTTATTTATTTCTCTTATTTAAATATTTAATATTTATTTTCTTATTTATCTCTTTATTATATTTATGATTTTATCATAATACAAACAAAAATAATAATAATAACAATAATAATAATAATAATTATTACTATAACATTAAAAATAATAATATTATTATTATTATTATAAAAAATAATCATAAATTGTTTTTCCGGAGAAATTTCGCTGGAAATTTTTTTTGGCACCGGAAAATTTCCAATGAATTTCGTCGAAAATTTTCCGGTGCCAGAAAAAAATTTCCCGGCCAGGAAAAAATTTCCGACAATTTTTTGTTAGAAAAAATCGTCTAAAAAAGTCTTTTCCTACGTCTCTATTTCCAACGATTGTTTTCTAACGAATTCGTCAAAAAATTTATATTTTTTGACGAATTTCGTTGGAATCTGGTTGTCAGGAAAGCTGTTTTTTGCAGTGTTAGATTCAATTTTTTTTTCCAATTTAATGTTTAACACTTGTATCATAGCTAAATTTAATGTGTAATCTAATAAAAACATGAAAGGAAATTGTGCTTATTGACAAAAAGAAGAAGTGTGAAATGATATTGTACTTATGAAATTGATATGTGAATATATCTTTTTACTATCTTGTTGGACTAACATTGAAAGATAAGGATAATACCTTGATCATATTCTATTGCTTTCTTTGTGCTTGTTGTGTTAGTACTGTGTCAATTTCAATTGTTTTATTATTATCAAAAAATGAAGAGATTGTTGGATCAAAGGTGATCAATATTTGTGTCCTTTCTATGTTTTGATAATGATCTTAATGACTAAATTGATAAAATTGAGTTTCCAGTTGATCAAAGATTAGAAACAAGTGCTGGAACTAGGCAACGCACGTTAGTGATTGATAAATCAAGTTTCTGTGCCGAACAAAGTCAAACAATAGAAGAAAAACCATCGGAGGTAGGTTATTGAAGATAAGTCATGTTACACAGGCGTAACGTACGTTACATGGTAGGTAACGTGCGTTAAGGAAATTGACCATCAGTTTAGAATGCTACTGTCTCAAATCGAAGAAATCAGAATAATAGGTAACGTATGTCAGGATCTAAGTAACGTACGTTAAAGCCGGCATGACGTCTGTTATCAGGACTTAAGATGTAATTCAGAATCTGTCCAAAATGTTTCTGCCCAGATTTGCATAGTGTAACGTACATTAAGGATTTAAGTAACATACATTAAAGATTTAAGTAATGTACGTTAAGAATAGGTAATTCACGTTATTGAGATGCAAATTCAAAATTAAATGTTGTTTCATTGGGCAAAAGAGTCATCATTACTCCAAACGACTAGAAACAAGTGAGAGACATATTTAAGTGTCTAAGAATAGAATAGAGACACATGAAACATATCAAGAATCATTCCAAAATTGCTTTCCATCAAGGATTAAATATTGTGCTTAATGATTAACATTAAATCAAAAGAAAAACTTTTGGGCTCATATCTCTAGGGTTTCTTCAAGTGAGTTTCATTGTTCTTGTAATATTTATTGAGAAAAATTGAGAGATTGTGTAGAAATTAATAGAGTGTGAGTTGAAAATCCGTAGTTGGAAGATTAAGGTAGTGGATGTAGACTAGTAAGAGTTGAACCATTACAAATTGCCTTGTTTGTGTTGTGCGTTGTTTGCTTTGTCGTTAGGTGTTCGAAATTCCGCAAAGAGTTCGAAAAAAAGCTACAAAATATTCAACCCTCCTTCTAAGGTGTCTATCATATTATTGATAAGAATAAAGGTCTTTCTAAGTTTTGAGGCTGTCATCCATTAAATTCTTTAGGATGTTTCAGTGATTTTCTAGTGGTTAAGGAAATAGTTTGACGGGCATCTCAAAATTATCAATAAACAAAGAAAATATCAGTCATTTGAGTGCGCCATTGATGACTATAGCTTTATCTATTGAAATATTCATTTAATATTTTTTTTGTGTTTATGACCAAGTGTCCGAATTGAATGGAGAAGTATTTTGACTGGATTTTTGTCATAATTATTTTCCGTCTTAATTTACGTTCTTACTATTCTTGCAATTTCATTTACATTAATTTTATTTTAATCAAGAGTTTTGGCGTCATTTTGGAACTATTAGCAGAAACGTCAAATTACGACATGGCCATTTCATAATAATCCCCCAAAGCATTTTGCATCGGGCAGTGTGCCAACTTATGGGCTTTAATTATTTAGCTACTGAAATTCGTGGTTAATTGTCTTTAAATATTTGTTGATGCATTTCTTTGGGATATTAAATTAACTAGTCTTTAATTAGAATTAGATTTTAGGGGACCACATATAAATATTCTTTTAAGATAATTAGGGTGGCTCTTCGAGGAAATTTTCAACGGCAGCATTTAGAGAAACTTAACAATGTATTGCTCTTCCATTTTCATGGCTCTTCTAGTATATTTGATATTCAATCTTAGACGGTGTGAGATTATTGTTCACCATTGTTAATAAATAATTTCAGTATTTGTTTAATTTATGTTCATAGTTTTTTTATTATTGTCTTGATTAATTGATTGATAAGGGCTCATTGATTAATTGATTGAAATAATATATTACTAGTTAGGAGTAATTAGTTGTTCTCATTTTTTCAAGCTTTAGTAGCAACTAACTATAATGTATGTGGTTGGACAACTTTCAATGTTAGAGAATTAAATAATCTAGTCCAAAGAATTTACTACATTTTCGACATTATTGACAAGTATAAAGGTCTTTCTAATTCTTAAGACTGTCATAGATTAAATCCTTTAGAACGTTCTGAGAATTGTCTAGTTGTTAGAAAAACCCGGAACTATTAATAAATTAAGAAAATATTGGTTATTTGAGCGCGTTATTATGACTATAACTTTGTCTATAATCTTTGTGTCTATGATTAACTGTTAGAATTGAATAAAGAAGTACATTGATTAAATTTTTGTCATAATTGTTTTTCATCTTAATTTTACATTCTTAATATTCTTGCGATTTCATATACGTTAATTTTATTTTCATCATTGAACAAATTGATTTTCATTATTTTCAATTTTAGGCAGATAATTAAATTTTCTTTGGTTTCTGTGGTTCGATCTGATAGAAACACGAGAAGGGGGGTTGAATCGTGTTTAAGGCGTATTCGGACTTTTTGCGGAAATTTAAGATTTAAAGAGAAA
>CANYCX012426684.1:0-16876 GCA_948193385.1 Breynia disticha f. nivosa | reverse complement strand
AATCTCAAAACTTCCAGGTTCTACTATCAAGGTCCTCAACCTTGATACCTCAAGCGCTTAATTAACATTCTTGGATATTTTATCAAACATATACCACAGGTCAATATATGATATGATAAAATAATGCCTCATAATTTTATCAATCAAATAATAAAAGTTACAAACAATGGATTGGGCTAGGGCTTACACTAACAATAGATTCTTATACCAAGTATGACCTCAACTTCTCCTAATTCTTTCATTAAGAAACACAAATTCAACCATTGCTTAACCTTTTGCAATGCTAAAATGTCATTTGCAATGAGCAGAATGTCATCAACATATAACACAGGGAACACTACTACAGTCCTACTGAACTTCTGTTATACACAAGGCTCATCATTGTTCTTGATGAATCTAAACTCTATAATGGATTCATCAAACCAATTATTCCAAATTTTGGATGTCTGCATAAGTCCATAAATAGACCTCCTAAGCTTACATACCTTGTTAGAATTTTTAGGATCGACAAATCCCTCAAGTTATTTCATGGAAACATCCTCGATGAGGTTTCCAATCAGTAAAGCTATTTTCACATCCATTTATCATATATCATAATCCATATATGTAGTAATGGGAAATAAAATTCTAATGGTAGTGAACACTTCATCATAGTCAATACCATGAACTTATCTGAAACCTTTCGCCACTAGTCTACCTTTGTAGATACATCCTGCCCTCCCTTTAAAAATCCATTTGCATTCAATTACCTTAGCGCCTTCAGCTGGATCAATTAAGTCCCAAACTTAATTAGCGTACATTGATTGCATTTTGATTTTTGTAGCCCCTTGCCACTTTTTTGAATTAGGACTCTATATGGCCTCTTGGTAAGAAGTAGGTTAATATGATCAATAATCATCATGTCATGTTCGTTAGTTACAATGGAACCGTACCTTTTAGGTTCCTGATGCATCCTACTAGATCCTTTAGGTACTTGTGTAGTGGGATTTTGTTTTACAACTTCTTGTGGAGTTGAGTCCATCTTCTCACTATCCTCTATAAGAATTTATGTATCTGTTAGTGTAAGTCCTACCCAAATACATTGTTTGTAACTTTATTATTGATTAATAAAATTATGAGGCATTATTTTATCATATCATGTATTGACCTGTGGTATGTTTTTGATAAAATATCCAAGAATGTTAATTAATCACTTGAAGTATCAAGGTTGAGGACCTTGCTAGTAGAACCTGGAAGATATGAGATTAACATTCTAAATATCCCTAGTCACTTGTTTCTATGGGAATATAGATGAATTAAGACTAGTATGTACTTTGTAGATGATCATGTTCTACGGGTCATATATATTTGGGATATCTAGCAAAGTGCATAGGTACAATGTAGAGCATTGTATTTAGAGAGCGATCACTATTTATAATGTCAAATATTATCGTTAGACTAAAAATCACCATGTCTCTTACGATTTTTAGTGTGCTTTGACACAAGCCTAATGTCGCCATAAAAGGTGGACAAGTATAAGTATGATTGGGCATGCTACGAATCATAAGTAAGAGCAAAAGTGAAGTGAAGGGATTGACCCTCTCAATGAGAGTTGATATCACTGGCCTCTTGATAGAAAAGATTGGGAAGAGTATGGCCGCACCCGAATGAAATGATTAAGTCAGTTATTCGAACTTATCAATTTTGACATAGAGATTAAGATAAAGTGATTAAGCACTAAATAAGGGTGTTAGCGACATGCCTTATGCTAATTTAGATATCTAGGTCAAGGGATTTATTTGAATTGTAGTATGGCTGTTTACACCGCTCATCAGCTATTTAATTTAGGGTGATCATAGTGTCTTTCTAGAGACCGCCTATGATTTATGAGTTATTAAACTCATTGCCTTTATTAAATAGTCCTACAGATCGCACATGGATGGCGAAAACCTAAAAGGGTAATTTCGGTGTTTCACCTTAGGTCAAAATTCGGCTATTGGGCTAGATCGGGCAATTGGGCCAATTTTGGTAATTGAGCCCAAGGTGGATGAGAAATAATATTTATTAAATTATTTTAAGACAAATATTATTTATTTAATATGATGTCTTAATTGGAAAATATTTGAGAAAGAAGAAAGAGAAAATTTAGGAACCTTGTCTTAAATTAAGACATGATTAATGTGGGATAAACTAAAATAATGAAATCTTTTAATTATCTACATTTAATACACGACAAAGGAGGGTGGTTTTTAAGAGGAATTTAAATTTTATAAAAGTCTTAACAAGTCCTAAAGGCATTGGGATTGTTAAGAAGTTTTATGAACCAAAACTCTTTGCTTTAAAAGCTTCAAAACCCTAGTTTTTCAACACTCTAGCCGTCCCCTTCATACTGCATCCAAACCCATGAGGTTCTACCTAAACACAAGAGTGATAAAGGTTTTTCTTAGATGAAAGAAGTGACGAAACATAGGCTGGTCATTAATTTGATAGACATTGTGCCCTCAGTTTCGCAATAATCTCATCAGAAACTGAACAAGAACAGGTGAAACGTTCTTTAGCAATTTTCAGTACCTACATCACGTTTTTAACATCAAACACAAATCCATAATCATATAACCAAATCATGCACCAACATAAGTTCATGTCATGCTTCACATCCAATGATGAATTCAACCATTCAAGTTTTCATCAAATCCACATTAATTCAATCAAAACATAGCCAATGAATCTATGAATATCAATAATCAGCTCATCCACAAGTACTACAACATTTTCTTTCAATGTATATACTAACAATTTAACATTTTCAACCATATCAAATCAACCATACCAACCACCAAAACAACATCTCCAACAATAATTATTCATATTCAATTCAAACAAATTTAGGAATAATTTAAGAATAGTTGCATTCATGTTGCTTACCTTTCAAGAAACGTCTAACGATCCGGTCGGAAACCTCCCTTACCGTGATTTTGACCTCCTATTAATCAAATTATAAATTTCATTAATCATTTATACATAAGGCTATGTTAAGACGATAAATTGACGATATTTTTATATTTTTATGCTTAAATTATCTCATTTCTCTTCCTTTTCCTTCGTTAAAATCCTAACCATTTTTCTACCCTTGCTTCCATCTCTTTCTCCATACACTAACCACTTAAATTAACACTGAAAATACTTCCAATATACCTCAAAAACACTTACCAAAATGACAAAACAACGTAATTTCTCCGATCACGTAAAACCCGCCGCGTCACTATTCATACGTCCATGTTCTTCAGCAATTTTTAGTAACTAAATCACGTTTTTAACATCAAACACAAAGGGAAATGGATAGTAGAGGTTTAGAGCTTTCCAATGAGTCCTTATTTGCTCAAATCGAGCTCAATCGAAAGAGTTATGGCCATTTGAAATTTGGGTTCCAAAGAAAAACGGAAATTACGAAGGGGATGGAAAATCTTACCTTAATTCAACTCAAAAATGATTTTAGAAACTTTCTTGCTCCAGAAATTTGGATGGAATTGATAGAAAAATGGAGGTTTGTGGAGGATGGCAAGGAGGAAGATGAAAATGGAGTGGAGAGAAGAAAGGAGGAAGAAGAAGATGGGTAGTGGAGAGAAAAAGATGGTAAGTGGCGGAGAATATGCTGATGGTGTCGGGGAAGTGGAGGAATAAAGTGGAAAGTTTGGTTTTTAAGTTGGCTTGGGTCGACTTTGCTTCGTAATCTATTTTAGCTCAACCCACATTAATTTCCAAATTTCGAAATTCTCGAAATTTATCTAAATTTTTCTTAATTTCCCTCATCATAAATCTCCACTATTTCCTCCAATTATTTATTTAAACAAATCGTGAAAAATTTTCCTGTATTTTATTCGTATTTTATTTTAATAATTTAGTTAAATACGAAATTTTGCAAAATTTTGGGGCATTACAACATCCCACCTCGATCATTTTGTTCCTGTGAAGATGAGCCGAGAACAAGCAACAAAATTTACACCTTCACGTCCAAAATGTCCCTCGAATCCCTGCCCACATGGCAGACATAAAACGTAAGGAGTCGCAAGACTCAGTAAACAACACTTACCGAAATGGACAACATTTCCTATTTTCATTTAATCATGTATATTCAATTTTTAATAAGCACAACATCACAATCAATTCCACACCATCTTATTCGATAATTACATCGCAATCAAAAACACAAAATCATATAGTTTCAAACTATAATCCATATGTAAGCTTTATCAAAAGACAGAAAATTAGAGATCCACACGTGACCTACCAGAACTACGCGTGGTGGTAAACAACTACGCGTTGTCGTTGCCACACTGCGTAGTTCTTGTACAATTAAGCGTGTGGTCGTGGCTAAAGTACACATGATCATAGTGACTGCGCGTACTTAGCTGCCACCACGTGTGGATCTCTGGTTTCCTGCGTGAAACTTCAAAACCAAACAATACATAATAGCCAAACACTTCCTATCATAACTTAACATTCCAATTCACTTCTCAACCAACATATATCAACAATCATCTCATTGAACAAATAATAAATTCCCAAACACATTCACTCATAAATTTCATAAGAATATAGACATGTTTACATTCATATTCACATGGCATAATTTCCACTATACTCACAATCCATACCATACTTCACAAATATAATAAGTTCATCATTTCCATAACATACCATTCATGCCATCCATTCCTTCAATCAAACAATCAATCCCATCATTCAAGCGTATATTCATGTGATCACAATAAATGCGACATGGTAATTGCAAATGTGGGACCTCTAATGCATTTCATGTATACACTAATAATCTCACACTTTAGTTTTCAAATTACACCCTTTCTTGGCCATTTCTTTTGACGTTTGCAAACGGGCCTCGTCGGTCGGGAGTATGTGGTTATAAAGTACTATGGACCATAGATTTTACGCCCTTACTTGGCCTGAATATCGCTTTTACTTGGCCTGGCACGCCCGAACACTATCAAGTGTACCGAGACTTCCACTGTACCACGGTAAGTATGTGATATATACTAACCACAATTTACGCTCCTAAGAGCCATAACCACTCCCTCAATTCAATGCTAACTAAGAGCTATCTTTCACTTTCATTTTTTCTTCTTAAAAGCTCCATATGCATGAATGTCATAGGCGGTATTCATATAACCAAATCATGCATCAATATTATGTTCAGGCCATGTTATACATCCAAAGACACATTCAACAACCAGAATGTTCAACATAACTTCACCAAATCATTAAACATAGCCAATAACATAAGAATACACTCATCATATAAGATAGGACATTCCAAACTACATCATTCACATTAATCCCCTACAAACCACAATAATCATCAATCTAGAATCAAATCAACATGCTTCATTATCATATATCAACACATAATCACACAAGCAACATACATATACCTACAAGAAACCAAGGGAAGTTGCATTCATATTGCTTACCTCGCAAGCAACGTCTAATGACTCGGTTGGGAACCTCCCTTGCCGTGATTTTGGCCTCCTATTAAACAAATTATGAATTTACATTAACCTCATATTAATGAAACTATGCAAAGATGAAAGATTAACGATGTTTAAATGCATATGTGCTTAAATAACTCCATTTCTCTTTCTTTCCTCTCCCTCTCATTATTGTCCTTCACTTACCCTTAGAATAACTCTTTTCTCCCCTTTTCACCAACCACTATTAATGTTCCTCACAAGTTCCTTTTAGTTTAATTTTATGATTCCTACAATCCAACACATACTATATACCCCAATTCCTAATACTTTCCTTCCAAAACCCTTAATATATTTCTACCCTTTTTCCAATCTCTCTCATTATCTAACACCCAATTAAATTTCCTTCCAAACCACAACTAAGATTTATAGGAAATTGATTTGGATGATTTTGCCCCTCTAGGTTTTGGTTTCCTAATTCCTTCGTATTCTGCTTTCCCGTTTGACTCAACTACAACCGATTATTATTTCCAACTAATTCTCATCCCTTTCCACAGAATTATTATTATAGATAATTTGCAAAAAAATTATTTACATTTTCCATATGCTTAACTAAAATCTTTAATTATAACAAAATTTCGAGACGTTACAATTCTACCCCTTTAAGAAAATTTCATTCTCGAAACGTAAAATCGTACCTGGATCTGGAAATAAGTGATATCTTCTGAGATTTCCATTTCTGGCTCACGTGACTGGGATCTGATCGATACTGCTTTAGCATGCTCACGTGAAAGACATCATGTAGTCGAGAAAGTTCATCAGGTAATTGTAGCTGATAAGCTAAGGGTCCTACCCTTTTTATGATCTCATAAGGGCCAATGAACCTCGGACTTAGCTCCTGCTCTTTCTGAATCGTAGAACTCCCTGCCAGGGCGATACTTTCAAGAACACCTTCTCACCTGCCTTGTAAGTGATTTCTCGCCGATGTTTGTGAATGTAGCTTTTTTGACGATCCAGGGCAGCTTTAACACATCTCTTAATAACCTGAACTTTTTCTACTGCCTGCTAAACCAATTCAGGACCTTCAATCTGTCTCAGTTCCCAAAACACTGGACTTCGACACTTCCTACCATACAAGGCTTCATACGGTGCCATTTCGATGCTGGAATGATAGCTGTCGTTATACGCAAACTCTATTAATGGAAAATGCTCATTCTAGTTGCCTCTAAACTCCAGAATACAAGCTCTCATCATGTCTTCTAGAGTCTCGATCGTTCTTTCCGACTGTCCGTCATTCTAGGGATGGAAAGTTGTATTAAAGTGCAGTCTAGTACCCATAGCTTCCTACAAACTACCCCAAAACTGTGAAGTAAACTAAAGATCCCCGTCAGAAACAATGGAAATTGGCACTCCGTGAAGTCTCACCACTTTGACAACATACTTCTTCGCAAGTTTATCTAAGGAATCATCTTATTTCATTGCCAGAAAAGCACAGATTTTGTCAATCTGTCCACAATCACCCTTACTGCATGATGATTTCGAAACATTCTGGGCAAAGCAGCCACAAAGTCCATAGCTATTCGCTCTCATTTCCACTCTGGAATAGTTAAGGAATGAAGCATTCCAGCTGAAGCTTGGTGTTAAGCTTTAATCTGCTGACAACTCACACACCTAGCCACGAATTCAGAAATCTCCCTCATCATACCCGACCACCAATACAGCTGTTTCAAGTCTCTGTACATCTTGGTACTGCTTGGGTGTACTGAATATCGCGAAGAATGTGCTTCCTACAGAATTTCTTCTTTCAATTCTGGAAAATCCGACACACACAGTCTCTTTCCATAATGGAGAATTCCCTATTCATCAAGTACATAGGGAGTTCCTCTTCCTCGTTCCACTTTCGTCCTGGCAAGTCTCAGGTTTTCATCCTCCATTTGTTTTTCCATTATTCGTTCTCTTAAAATCGGCCTCACCGATATATTTTTCAGCAATCCTTCTTCAATCATCTGGAGTTCTAGTTGCAGCTTCCGCATTGCAAATAGTGACTCCTTATTGTATGCAAAAACCTCACCCTGCACCAGTGATTTCCTACTTAAAGCGTCGGCCACCGCATTAGCCTTACCCGGGTGATATCCAATCGAACAATCATAGTCCTTCAACAGCTCAATCCACCTCCACTGTCTAAGATTCAACTCCTTCTGGGTAGTAATATACTTCAAACTTTTATGATTCGTAAAGATCTTAAAGGTTTCTCCCTAAAGATAATGTCTTCAAGTCTTTAGAGCATGAATGATAGCTGCAAGTTCTAAATCGTGTGTTGGGTAATTCAACTCATGTGGCATCAACTGTCTCGATGTATATGCAATCACCTTTCCATTCTACATCAACACACCTCCTAATCCCATCCCAAAAGCATTAGTATAGACCACATACTCTCCGTCCTCTGACGGTAGAGTCAATACTAGAGCCTCAGTCAACCTCTTCTTAATCTCCTCAAAACTGCCTTGGCATTTCTCATTCCACTCAAATTTGGCATTCTTCCTTAGCAAACTGGTTAGCCGCCTCGTAAGGATTAAAAAATCCTGGATGAACCATCGATAATACCTTACCAAGCCTACAAAACTTCGTATTACTATCACATTCTTTGGAGCTTTCTACTCTTCCACCGCTTTAATTTTTGAAGGGTCGAGTTGTACCCCATGTATAGAGATCACATGACCAAAAAATGCAACCTCTTCAAGCCAGAATTCACACTTCGAAAACTTTGCATACATCGGTCTATCCCTCAATATCTGTAATACCACCCGAAGATGCTCCTCATACTCACCTCGTCCCATAGAATAGATGAGGATATCATCAATAAAAACCAAATGGTATCACCGTAAACTGAAAGTGGCCATACCGAGTCCTGAACGTTGTCTTAGGCACTGTCTTTTCCTCCACTCTCAACTGCCAGTACCCTAACCTTAGGTCAATTTTAGAGAAAATTGCGGTGCCTTTCAATTGATCCAAAAGATCATTTCGGGATAATGGATATTTGTTATTTATCGTCACCCGATTCAACTGACAATAGTCGATACATAGATACTACCATCCTTCTTCTTAACAAATAACACTGGCGCTCCCCACGGAGAAATACTGGGTCGAATAAACCCCTTATCCAGCAATTCTTCCAATTTGTTATTCAATTCTTTCAATTTTGCTGGCGCCATTCAATAGGGTGTTATCGATATTGGAGCTGTTCCTGGTACAGTCCCAATTTCAAAATTGACCTCCCTGCTAGGAGGTAATCTGGGCAAATCCTCTGGGAATACATCCGGATATTCACATACCATTGTAACTTCAAACACCCCCACACTGGGTTTCATTGCATCCACCACACTATCCAGATACGCCTCACATCCATCTTTCATCAAGCTCACGGCTTGTACGGTAGATATTAGAAAGGAAGGCATTACCCTTCTATCTCCCACAAACAATACTTCCTTCTGCCCATTAACTTCAATCAACACCTCCTTCAAAAAATAATCCACCATGGCTCTATGTTTCGATAGCCAATCCATACCATAAATCAGCCCAAAATTCTCCAAACGGATCACAACCACATCTACGTGGAATTCACGGTCACCTATTATTATCGGGCAGACTTTGACCGCCTTTTTCACTCTCACCACTTCACCAGACGGCATTGACACCTCTATAACATAATCTAAAGCCTCAACCCCCACATTAAATTTCAATGCATGATCACAGTCAATGAATGAACACGATGCACCAGAATCTATGAGCATATAAATAGGAAAACTTGAAATGTAAACAGTATCATAAATGACGTTCGGCTCATCCACCACAACTCCCCAGGATATAGCATAGACCCTGCCTGAGGTGCTGCTGGGGTTGGTAGCTGATTAGGTCGGGAAACTCTGGAATGTGATCCAGCTCGCCCAAAATGTGATCCCCTGCCTCTGTTTCCAACGACGCTCCTCAGATTGTCCCCAACACTGCTCTAGGAACTTTGTGCCTTAGCTTCATCATTCTGCTTCTGGAAACAATCTTTCGCCATATGCCCTCTTCTCTGGCAATAAAAACAGACAATGTCTACCTGCTTTCTTCCATCAGACACACTCTGACCACTGTTTCTGGAAAAGGGTCTACTTGAGGAACCTACTCCTCTGCCGCCAAATTTCTTAGGTTTGGTCACTCCAGACGCCTGTGAACTGAAACTATTCGCCCCTCCAGAGCTTCCCTCAAGTTTGGCTTTCTTGGCCTCTAGAGGCTTCTCCTCTCTCAGAGTTTTCTCTGCTCGTAAGGCAGCAGCAAGCAGAGCTAAATAGCTGGCAGGTTGTATCGCCAACAAAAGCTGAATCTCTCGCTTTAACCCCATCTCAAAACGATCTCTCTTAGATTCATCTGTCGCCACCTCCTCTGGCGCGTATCTTGATAGTCGTGTGAACTTCACCTCATAATCTGCCACAGAGAGGTCTCCCTATTCCAACTTTAGAAACTCCGCCTTCTTTTCTCTCCTGTACACTGGTCGAGTGTACTTCTCAGCAAAAATTCTCTGGAATTCCTCCTAAGTCATCGTGAGAGGTTCGTTCGTACTTCCAAGGACCATATCCCACCAATCCACTACTTTCCCTTCTAACAATGAGGTAGCATACTGCACTTTTTGAACAGAGGAGCAATTCATTCTCCAGAGAACTCTCTCCATGTCCCTCAACGAGTCCTTAGCAACAGAGGGATCTGTGGTACTAAAGAAAGGTTTTCCTCCTAACTTCCTGATCTGCTCATAATTTGGATCAATTTCCAACCTCTGAGCTCGAGGTAATTACTCCTTCATAGTTACCCCTGTTAAATCTAAGAGTTGCTGGACAGCCTGAGGCTGAGCTTGTGCCTAAGGGTTGGTAGGTGCTTGTTCACTTGCATTGGGGACATTAGCATTCCCCTGAACCGACTCGAAAGAACCGACGGCTGCATGTGCACTATCTCCTTGTCCTTCTTCCATTCTAAAACATAAATAAAAAATACCTTAAGTAAAGACAACTTAGAAAGACAATGCACGTCTCAAGATCTTGCATGCATGCAATAAAAACTTGTTTTAGAAATCCAGATAATTGCCCATTTTAAGACCCATAACATCAGGAACTGAAGTTTTTAACAACCTATGCTCTGACACCCACATTTGACCACCACCTTATGTTAATGCATAAATCCTTTCAAGGTGACACTCAGATTCGAACATCAAATATTTGAAAATAATATGTAGAGAACACAAAGTTGGAAAATATATATATATACATTCATTTATGGAACTCAAGCTTTACAAAGTTTGAGGAGGAATGTTCCAAAAAGTAAGGAGATACATAATCGTTAGGGCTATAAAAGAAAAGGAACCTATACGATCCCATTTGGTGATAACCTTAGAAAAATATAGTTATGAACCTTCATATTCAATACAAAACTTTTTGTATGATAAATAAAAAAAAAGCCATAGTGCACATCCCACCTCGATCCTTTTGTTCCTATGAAGATGAGCTAGAAACAAGCAAATAAATCTACACCTTCACGTCCAAAATGTCCCTCGAATCCCTGCCCACACGGTAGACATAAAACGTAGTGAGTTGTAAGACTCAGTAAACAACACTTACCGAAATGGACAACATTCCCTATTTTCATTTAATCATTTATATTCAATTTTTAATAAGCGCAACATCACAGTCAATTCCACACCATCTCATCTGATAAATACATCGCAATCAGAAACTCAAAATCATATAGTTTCAACTTATAATCCATATATAAACTTCTTCAAAAGACAGAACTAGTGGACTAGTTTTGAGTCTTAGGAATCTTAAATGGCCTAAATGGAATTTTGTAAAATTTTAGGGACCAAAAATGTAATTTGGAAGTGGAAATTTCATGATTGAAATTTCGTGTATGTATGTGTTTAATTTTTTTTTGTAAAACTTAAATGGCATCATATTGTTTACACTTATATTTTTATTTGTGTAAAATTGTAAAGAGGAATTGAGTCATATTAATGTTTTGGCACGAAAATTATATGGCGTTGTTCTTGTGGGCTTGAGATATTCATTCCATGAATAATTCTGGGCTTGGTCCAAGCCCATCACTTGTAACTCAAAGAGTCCAAAAACCTAATTTCTCTTAACAACTTGGCTAAAAACTTAAATTCGGATATGCCATTATTAGGGTTGCATTTCATATTGTTTAAGCATGTGGGACTTGGGCCTAGTTGAGTGTTAGAAAAAACGTGTATGTATGATTTGCATGGTGCATTCATGGGCTTCGTTTAATGGGTTGTAAAGGAATAAGCCTATTTATTTATTTATTTATTGGGTTTATAAAGGCCTCCTGAGCCTATTTTTCTTAGACTAGATTTGAGTAGATTTAGTATAGAAAAAGGAGGCCCAGTCCATCATGGAGGGAGTCCAGACGTGAAGTCCAAAGAAGGAAGGATGGAGAGCCCATCGGAGATGGACTTGAACCCGAAGGATATACTATGTAATAGTATAGGCGTAGTTCTAGATTATTGGCCCATGATTGCACATTTACTTTTCTGCACTTAGTCTTGCATGCTAGGTTTACGTTGATGAATGCTTGAATCTTCTATCAAATGTCAAATCCGTGTTTGCCATGCTAAGCCGTCGAATCAAACAACTTAACAACCCATGCTAATCCCAAAAATAGATTGAGGGTAGATTGGTGTTTGCCATGCTAATCCCAAAAATAGTAAGTCAAGCAAATTGCCTTCCTAAATTAACAACCCATCAAGGCATCGAACGTCGACGCGTGGGCCATGCCAAAGCTGGGAACATTAGATTTTCTTTGTGAGGCGGGGCTAAGATATGTGCCTTCTATGCTTTCATGTTAGATTGAGGGTAGATTGGTGTCATGGTTAGCACGTTAATGGTAGGTTTGGACTTAACGTGGGTCTGTGACAATGCGTCAGTCCTAGGAAATTAATGGTAAGTGCCCCGGCACGAAAGTGTTAGTCCTAATAGAAATCGAGAGTCATCTTTGGGAAAGATGATTGGATCTCGATCCCACGAAACATCACTAACAAGTGGATTATTTGAAGGGATATTAATCCATTATTGAGTGGGAGATCTTTTATTGAAAAGACCTCATAACTGACCTTGTTTAGTTTGTCTTTTGTAGAAATTGAATCTGAATTCGAACAACTCAAATTTTTCCCTGCGCTCTATCCTAATTTTTCCCTGCGCTCTATCCTTGAAGAGGATAAGGTGAATGGATCCAATTTTTCTGGATTAGGCTCGAAACCTACAGATTATTCTGAGGCAAGAGAACAAACTAGAAGTCTTAGATGCCGCTCTTTCGACTGAACCGGCAAGGAATGCCACTGTCGTCATTCGAGAATCTTTCGAAAGAAAGAAGAGGGATTTGAACAACATCACTTGTCTGATGTTGACTACAATGATCCCCGAGCTACAAAACCAGTTCATGGATCAAGATGCGTACCACATCATGACTGCTCTCAAGGAAATATTCCAAGAGAAGGCACGACATAAGAGGTATTTGATTGTGAAATCATTGACCTCGTCTAAGATGGCTCCTAGAGCACAAGTTAGTCCTCATGTGCTCAAGATGAAAGGGTACTTAGATACTCTTGAGAAACTTGGAGCGGCATTGAAACAAGAGCTCGCCATTGACCTAGTCCTTGGCTCCTTACCGCCTAGTTATGACCAAGTCGTCCTTAACTACTATATGCAAGGTGTGGATAAGACCGTGACAGAGTTGCACAAAATTCTTAAGACTGCTGAACAGAGTATTAAGAAGCCACAACCTGCATTGCTGCTTTAGAAAGACGTCCAAAAGGACGTCAATAAGGATAAGAAGAGTAAGGGCAAGGACAAGAAGCCTTTGAAGCCAAAGACGGCTGGGTTCAATCCCAAGGCAGATCTTAAGCCTCATCCCTTGGACTTGTGTCATCACTGCTTTGAGAAAGACATTGGAAGAGACATTGTCCAAAGCTATTGGGAGAGACAAAGAAGAAGGGTGCTGATGGAGCATCTACTTCAGGTATCTATGTGATAGAAATCAATCTTTCTATTTCAACATCATGGGTATTAGATATTGGATGTTGTTGTCACATTTTTTGTAATGTGCAGGGACTAAGAAATAGGAGGACGCTTTTTAAAGATGAGGTTGATCTCCGAGTTGGAAATGGAGCTAGAGTTGCTGCCATAGAGATAGGAGACTTAGTTTTATGTTTGCCTACGGGCTTAAAATTAAAACTTTTGAACTGCTTTTATGTACCTGCAATGAGCAGGAATATTATTTCATGTTCAGCCTTGGATATTGATGGATTTTCTTTTATTATTGGAAATAATGGTATGAAGATTCATCGTGGTGATATTAATTATGGATGTGCATCCCTAATGAATGGTTTATATATCCTAGACTTATCAAGTCGCGAGCCTGTTTACAACGTAGAAAATAAGAAAGCTAAGTCCAATGAATTTAATCTTTCTTACATCTGGCATTTTCATTTAGGACACGCAAGTGAGAAACGCTTGCAAAGACTCTATAAGGATGGAGCTCTTGGTCTTTTAATTGGAAATCATTAGACACTTGCGAATTGTGCATTCGCAAGAAAACGACAAAGAGTCCTTTCAACAAGAAAGGAGAGAGAACTAGTGGACTGTTGGACCTGATACATTCTGATGTATGTGGACCATTAAGTACACAAGCCGGAGGTGGTTATAGCTACTTCATTACGTTCATTGATGATTATAGTCGTTGTGGCTATATATCTAATGAAGCATAAATCAGAAACCTTTGAAAGGTTTTAGGATTTTAATATTGAAGTAGAAACCCAACTAGGTAGATATATTAAAGCCATTTGATCTGATTGAGGTGGTGAGCCTAGAGTTTGACTAATATCTGCGAGATTACGATATAGTACCACAACTCACACCTTCGGCAACACCTCAGTGGAATGGTGTGTCCGAAAGGAGGAACCGAACCCTGTTAGACATGGTTAGGTTGATGATCATTGAAACTGGTCTCCCGATATCATTTTAGGGTTATGCTTTAGAGACTGCGGCTTTTCTGCTGAACAGGTCTCCTACTAAAGCAGCCGAAAAGACACCATATGAGATATGGACTGGTCAAAAACCAAACTTGTCTTTTCTAAGGATCTGGGGATGTGAAACCCATGTTAAAAGGTTAACATCAGATAGCTTTCATCCAAGACAGACAAATGCCTATTTGTGGGTACCCTAAAGAGACAAAAGGATACTATTTCCACAATCCTAGCGAGAACAAAGTGTTTATTACTCGAACCACTGTGTTTCTAGAAAAAGAATTCATTCTTAAAGGAAATATAGTGAGTGGTGTCCAACTCGAAGTTTTGCAAGAGGATGTAAATACACAAATTCCTAAACAGGATAGTGAGGAGATCGACTCAAATCCACAAGAAGTTGTGGAATAAGAGCCCATTAAACAAGTACCTAACAAATCAGGTAGGATACGTCAGGAACCCGATAGCTATGGGTTCATTGTGACTGACGAACAGGATATCACGATAATTTATCATGATGAACCTGCTTCTTACCAAGAGGCCTTAGAGAATCCTAATCTAGAAAAATGGCAAGAGGCCACGAAATTCAAAATGCAATCAATGTATGATAATCAAGTTTGGGACTTGATTTATCTACCGAAAGGTGCTAAGGTAATTGAATGCAAGGAGGTATCTTCAAAGGTAGGCTAGTGGCGAAAGGTTTCAAACAAGTTCATGGTATCGACTATGATGAAACATTCTCGCAAGTAGCTATGCTCAGATCCATTAGGATATTGTTTTCCATAGCTACATACTTAGACTATGAGATATGGCAAATGGATGTCAAAATGGCTTTCCTAAATGGAAACCTCCTAGAGGATGTTTACATGAAACAACCTGAGGGATTTAATGATCCAAAATATCCAAATAGGGTATGCAAGCTTAAGAGGTCCATTTATGGACTTAAGCAAGTGTCCTGAAGTTGGAATATTCATTTTGATGAATCCATTAAGGAGTTTTATGAGCCTTGTGTATATCATAAGTTCAGTGGGAGCATAGTAGTGTTCCTTGTGTTGCATGTCAATGACATCCTACCTAATGGAAACGATGTTTCAGCATTGCAAAAAGTGAAGCAATGGTTGAACACATGTTTCTCAATGAAAGACCTAGGGGAAGTCGAGGTTGTACTTAGTATAAGGATCTATAAAGATAGATCGCGGCGTCTTTTGGGACTAAGTCAAGAAAACTACATAGATAAGATACTAAGGCGGTTTAGTATGGAATAATTCAAGAAGGGATTGTTTCCCTTACAGCAAGGGGTAGTTCTCTGCAAGAAGGATTGCCTATCCTCTAGAGAAGAGACAGAACGTATGAATAGAATCCCATATGCGTCAGCTATAGGATCTATTATGTACGCTATGTTATGTACTAGGCTAGATGTTACTTATGCACTAAGCATAACTAGCAGATTCCAGTAGAATCCCGAAGAGATCCACTAGTCTGCAATTAAGACAATTCTTAAGTACTTGAGAAGGACTAAAGATTTGTTCTTAGTGTTTGGAGGTCCAGAGGAACTCAGTGTTATAGGATACACTGATGCTGCGACCTCAACAAGCAAGGACGATTCAAGAGCGTAATCGGTATATATATTCATGTTGAATGGAGGGACTGTCAGCTAGAGGAGCTCTCAATAGAGCACAGTGGAAGATTCTACAGTAGAAGCTGAGTATATAGCAGCGTCTAAGGCAGCTGAGGAAGCTGTTTGATCAGAAAGTTCATTACACAACTAGGTGTCGTCCCATCTATCCTAATCCTTTAGAACTTTCGTGTGATAATAATAGGGCTATATCAAAGGCCAAGAAAACCCGAAATCACCACTGATGCAAAACACATACTCAAGAAGTTCAATCTCATTCGAGAGATTGTCGATAGAGGAGATGTGAAGATGATCAAGGTTCGAGGTGAAGACAATGTTGCAGATCCCTTGACCAAACAGCTGACAGGTTCAAAGCATGAGCTCATGTTAGGTCTTTTGGTCTTAGTGTTATGTCTGATTGGGACTAGAGGAGGAAATATTGGCCCGGAACCGGCGGGCCGGACCGGTCCGGCCCGGCCGGACCCGCCGGTTCACGGGCCCAAACTGGCCCAGCCCGGAACCGGGTCAAACCGGTCCCTGAGCGGGCCGGTTACGGTTCACCAAATGGTGAACCGCTGAACCGGCGGTTAAACTGCCGGTTCAACCGTTTCTTTTTTTTTTTTTATATTCCAACCTTTTTCTTAATTATTTTATTATTTCTTTTTATTTTTTCAATTACCTAACCCACTAACTCTATTTTCTAAACCACTAACTCTAACAAAATAATAAAATAAT
>CANYCX012426333.1:0-10366 GCA_948193385.1 Breynia disticha f. nivosa | reverse complement strand
AAAAGTTTTTGACACTGATATTTCCTCCTCAGTTGATTTGCCCTTTTCTCTTTTCACTTTTCACTCATTGTGAATGTTTGGTGCTATAAAGTTTGCTATTTTATGGATGATGTATGTCAGTTTTGTGTAAAGTTTGGAGCTTTTTTACTCTTGGTGTTGATGTGAGGCTTTTTTGTGGGTTTTGTTTGCTCAAGAGTTGGTTTGTAGTATTTGTCTTGTGGGTTTGTTTTAGTTGTGTTCTAGAAGGAAGGGAAATGGTAATGAAGGGAAGAAGTCATTGTATCTCATGGTTTGGTGGAGGGAAGAAGGAGAATGGGAATGGTGGTGGAGTTGAGTGGGGTGGTGCTGGATTCATTGGAATAATTGTCGCTCTTGTGGGATGATATTAATTTTTATGTACTTTAAATTATTGATTTATGTTAACTTCTGAAGTAGTAATTTGTGTTATTGTGAAGTAGTTTTTTTTTTTCATGATTGTTAGACTATTGATCTTTGCTATGTTTGGTGTCTACTACAAAACTTTTGCACTTTTTTTAACACTTATGTGTTTTTTTTTCTAAATTTTCATTTATTATCGTAGGTTTGAAACTATGTGATTATTTTATTAGTGCTAGATCAACATGTGCATATTGGATGAGATACTAGATCAACTGTTGAAATCAATGGACTAGGTCATGAAGATGTTGGGATAAATGACCAATTGCTAAGATCATATGACGCTAGCAATCACATTGTTAGTAGTCATATGTTTGCTCATAACTAAAAGAGTCAAGTGAGATTAACTGACAATATGTTTGTCAGTTAAAGGACCTGTGAAGTAATTTCCTCATGATATAAATGTATCACTCTTATTATGTTTTGTGCAATTCTTTGTTGAGTTCCTACATTGGTATCAGAGGCATAAGCTCGTTAGAGGAAAAAAGGTGTTCTTTTTCATAGAAACTACTGATTTCATGACTGGAATAATTAAATGAACGTGTCTCTGAATTTTCCTGAAAATCTGAGACTGAAAACTAGACGATTTTTTACAACTCTGTCAAAAAATACAAATCTTTTTACAGAATTTTGTGATTGTGATGCCACCGTTGGTTCCGGAACATCCCAAAACATTAAAATTTTAATTTTCATAATCGGAAATGGTCGAGAAGGCGTTAAACGGAGACGAAAAAATCACGAGGAGCATACTGTTCACGAAACAGTGACGGCGGCTTCAATTTGGATCGAAGATGAACAGGCTACGTGGTTGTATCTAATTGGCTAGGGTATAGTCGATAGTCATGAAGTAAACCATAGAAAAGTTTAACTTTCAGTAACATTAATTAACAAATGATAATGGAATTTCGAGCTGTTCTTGGAACGATTATGAGAATTGTTATTTCCAAGACTTCAAATTGCATTTAATCATTTGAGCTCCACATTAACTACAGTTGAGTTTTATTTAATCACTGGATTAAGGCCCTAATACATAATAGAAAATCTTGAGAAATAAGATATTCTTGATGTAAATTTCTACCATTTGAAATTGGCCATCCAAATCATGTCTGATTTGAAATAATCTGGCTTGAGGAAGGATGGCTACGTTGCAAGCTCCCATTGATCGTTGCAATGAAAATTCAACACGGGTTGATTTGAAGAGAAAATCGAGCCATTGCTGATCGGAATCAAACTGGACTTTGACTTTAAACCGGTCAATTCGGATCGGTCAAACTAAAGGAAGACCAGACCCAACCCGACGCTGAACCAAACCCGCCCGGTCAAATCAGACTAGAAATAAATTTGAGTGCTTTTTTACATGAACATTGTATTAACATGAACCTTATTGATCATATTAACTCAAAATCAATAAAACAAGAACAACTATATTCAAGTGAAATGAACATGAGTACAAACATTTGTTATGACAATTTTACATTGTAATTGATCACTCAGGTGTCTTCATTTGATTGCATTTGAAAAAATTAATAAAAGTAAAGATATAATATTGTATATGTATTAGTTCAGAATATAAAAATTACCTTTGTTTGATGAATACGACCATCAACAATAGTTTCTTTGATGCAAATTGTTGATTTTTGCGTTAGGTGTTCCTGTTTTATCGACTAGCAATAAGTTTTTAATTCTTGATGTTGATGAATTTTCGAAAATCACGGATGTATGTTATTTTCAGTTATGCACTTTTTATAACAGAAATTGTGATTTGAATCTTTCAATTGATTTTTTGTTTTTGTCCTTTTCAAAAAAATTGGGTAGAATCTTAATCTCATTAATAAATTTTTGTATTTTTTTCTAATATGTCTTGTGTTGCATGCATATTTGCAAAAGTGATAGCATAAGGGATATGGATGTAACAAATCCTACATCTTTACCCAAAACATTACGGAAAATTAGGTCAATGTCCACTATAAGAATATAATGTGCACTAATGTCCGCGTATGTTTCATGATATATAGAAATGTCATATTTCAATTCATTGTTTGTAGATATGAATGAAATCTCTTCGAAAATTTAAAAATGTATATTAACATTAATTTAGTTACTGTCAACTATCAATTAATTTAAATTCAAAAGGTGTAATGAACATGAAAATTCAAAAGAAATTGTTAAAAATAGCTCCTAAATTTAAGAAACAATGTTACCAAAACCCACTCATTGATTGAAATTCCAAAAAATAGCTAGAAATCTCTATATATAACACAAATTAACATTTTGACAATATACAAATATCAATAAACTGCAAACTACAAAACTCATAGGATTAAAATCCATAAAATGAATATAATTTTACATCTTTTCTAGCATATTAACATGTTCATAATTGTTTTTATTTTGTATGTTTATTCAGGGTCATAATTGATTTATGAATCTAATTTTATTTTTGTTCTAAAACGAAAATCATAATTTGTAAAATAAAAAAATAATCTAATTTTTAGAACTCTATTAAACACGTATAAATTAAGAATGAACAAAGTTTATTTTTGTACATATCTGTTCATCATAAAATATGTGAAAATATCAATCAGAATTGAGTACTTCGATAATGTAAAAATTTCATAAAAATTTAGTAAATGTGTGTTTATTTGTGTTCATATACTTTCATTATACTCACATTGGCGAACTACATCATTTAATAATAGAGTATTTATTAACATGTTTAATAATGTTCATTATTGTTGATAATTTTGTCAATAATATGGATAGACTTTTTAATTAGATATAGAAATATTTATGTTCAAAATTGTTTAAATATGATCATATATTAAATTAACTAAAACATGAAAGTACAAACATCTTAAAATTGAAAACACATATGCATAATTATGAAATATGTGCATAATTGTTCATAAATGTTCATTACTTAATATGACTTTCATGTATATTTTAATGTTAAATAATGATCATTATTATTCATTACATTCAGCATAAGATCTTAATCTATTTTAATGACCACTTATCATCAATTGATTAAACAATAACGACAAATATTCATATTTGTTCGTTCACGTTCACATGTCTAATTTATGCTTTTCAACATAAAAGTTGATTTCTTTGTCACTCTTTCTATTTCTTTCAACTTTTTAATTAACACTCACATCTTTTGGGGAGACATTGTACAAAAATATACTTCTATAAACTAAAAGATTTACTAAAAAATCATCTTTTTTGATGAAAGACGATTGATGAAAAGATTTACCGAAAACATTGAAAATAACGATTGATGAAAGACGATTCGATAAATAAAAAAATAAATAAAAACAAAAAACAACATGAGTAGTGAAAATTGACTTCAAAATAAAATAAATAGAGAGAAATATGAAATCTGAAAATAACAAGAGAGAAAAGAAGAAGCTTGAAAGACACAAACAACTAATGAAAAGGAAGAGAGAGAAAGGAAGAAGTTATTTTGTATGATTAGAAGTGTATTGGTAGGTAACACAATTAATAAAGAAGAAAAATCCAGATCGAAATTCAAAATTCAACTAGTTGTGTATAACAACAAAAGAGTGATTGGTAAATCACAAAAAGTTGATCGCCAAAATTGAACGCGAACGATGAACTCTAATGAATATAAGGACCATGCGGTAGCTAATTCAGCAACCATGTGGTCGCTAAATTTGCATGCATTTAGCATATTGTGAATTTATTTTTATCAATAATTATTCATATTAATAGTAAATTATAATATATTTTAAAAATAAATAAGATAAAAATAAATAAAATAGTAAAATAACAAAATAAAATAATTATTCTTTACTAATTGAAAATAATATATTTACAAAAAATACAACAACTAATATAAGTTTCTTTGGAGTAGCGCTACTTGTTGAATTCAAACTGAAGCGATAATGCAGCTGGATAAAAGGAGAGCTTATGAAATTTGAATTCAAATTTGTACATAGATGATTTCTTCCTATAAGTTAGCTACTGACTTGTATAAATATCACCAGCCATGTACTATGAAATGCATGAATGAAGAACAACTTCTTCTGAATTCAAAATTCTTAATTCCTAGATGGTATTTGTTGGGTTTCCTACGTGTATTAGACTCAATGGCAGCGGAAATAAACATCAAGAACACGTAAGAACAACCAAGGATCGACATAAAATCAGTTTAAAACATACTATATACAATCGGTTTACATTAAGGTGAATACTAGGTGACATAAAGATTTAATCTTGAATGAAAACGCACATTTCTTGTCCTGTTCTTTGCAAACCGTGTGGTTTAGGGCAACACCAAGTAACTACCACTTCAGAATACACTGAAGTGACCTTTTGACACCAAGAATGAATCCTAAATGTGATTCCTCTACAGCAAACACACGAATTAGTAAAAAACGTGTACTAGCACTAGAGGATAAACGATTCACCTGTTCTTGTCAAATCGGATGAGTTTTTCATGTGAGGAATGAGACACACGATGATCACCACTAATGATCAGCCCTAAATCTCACTTCTCTCGTCTAAGAAAAACCCAAAATCTCTCTTAGAATTTATGTGGAAGCTACAGCCAAGGAGAGTGTTTGAGGGACGGCTAGAAGAGTGAATAATGACTAGGGTTTTTAGGTTTTTTAAAGATAAGAGTTTTGTTTATTCAAAATACTTAACAATCCTAATTCCATTAGGAGTTTGTTAAGACTTTTAAAATTCAAAATACTCTTTTAAAACCACCCTCATTGCCGTGTATATAATGTGGATAATTAAAAGATTTTATTCTTTTAATTTATCCCACATTAATCATGTCTTAATTTAAGACATGCTTCCTAAATTTTCTCTCTCTTTATTTCTTACATATTTTCACTTAAAACATCATATTTAATAAATAATCTTTGTCTTAAAATCATGTAAAAATACTATTTCTCATCCATCTTAGGCCCAATTACCAAAATTGGCCCAAATGTCTAACCCGGCCCAATGGCCGGATTTTGGCCTAAGGTGAAAAATTGAAAATACCCTTTTAGGTTTTCTGACATCCATGTGCGATCTGTAGGACTATTTAATAAAGGTGATGAGTTTAACAACTAATAAATCATAGGCGGTCTCTAGTATGACACTATGATCGTCCTAAATTAAATAGCTGACGAGCGGTGTCAACAGCCCTACTACAATTCAAATAAATCCCTTCACCTCGATATCTAGATTATCAAACGGAATGTCGCTAACACCCTTATTTAGCGCTTAATCATTTTTCTTGAACTCTATGACAAAATTGATAAGTTCGAATAAATGACTTAATCATTTCATTCGGGTGCGGCCACACTCTTCCCAATCTTGTCTATCAAGCGGCCAGTGATATCATCTCTCATAGAGAGGGTCAGTCCCTTCACTTCACTCCTGCTCTAAATTATGATTCGTAGGATACCCAATCACACCCATACTTGTCAATCTATTACGGCCACGTTAGGCGTATGTCAAAGTACACTAAAACTCACAACAAGAGACATAGTGATTTCCAATCTAAGGATAACATTTGACATTCCAAATGGTGATCACTCTACAAGTATAATGCTCTACATTATACCTATGCACTTTGCTAGATATCCCAAATATCTATGACCCGCAGAGCATGATCATCTACAAAGTACATACTAGTCTTAATTCATTTCTATTCCCATAGAAACAAGCTACCAGGGATATTCAGAATGTTAATCTCATATCTTCCAGGTTCTACTATCAAGGTCCTCAACCTTGATACCTTAAGTGCTTAATTAACATTCTTGGATATTTTATCAAACACATACCACAAGTCAATACATGATATGATAAAATAATGCCTCATAATTTTATTACTCAATAATAAAAGCTACAGACAATGGATTGGGCTAGGGCTTACACTAACAATCTCTCACTAGCACTAGTCCCAATCAGACATAACCCTAAGACCAAAAGACCTAACATGACGCTCATGCTTCGGACCTGCCAGTTGCTTGGTCAGGGGATCTGAAACATTGTCTTCACCTGAAACCTTGATCATCTTCACATCTCCTCTTTCAACGATTTCTCGAATGAGATGGGACTTCTTGAGTATGTGTTTGGATGGGTGGTGATTTCAGGGCTCCTTGGCCTATGCTATAGCCCCATTATTATCACACAAAAGTTCCAAGGGATCTAGGATAGATTAGACAACTCCTAGTCCTGAAATGAACTTTTTGATCCAAACAGCTTCCTCAGCTGCCTCAGACGCTGCTATATACTCAGCTTCTGTTGTAGAATCTGCTCCTCCAGCTGACAGCTCCTCCATTCAACATGAATATGTATCCCGATTGCGCTCTTGAATCGTCCTTGCTTGTCGGGGTCGCAGCATCAGTGTATCCTGTAACACTGAGCTCCTCTTGACCTCCATACACTAAGAACGAGTCTTTAGTCCTTCTCAAGTACTTAAGAATTGTCTTAATTGTAGACCAGTGGATCTCTCCAGGATCTTGCTGGAATCTGCTGGTTATGCTTAGTGCATAAGCAACATCTGACCTAGTACATAGCATCGCGTACATAATAGATCCTATAACTGATGCATATGGGATTCTATTCATACGTTCTCTCTCTTCTCTAGAGGATGGGCAATCCTTATTAGAGAGAACTACCCCTTGCTGTAAGGACAACAATCCTTTCTTGGATTGTTTCATACTAAACCGTCTTAGTATCTTATCTATGTACTTTTCTTGACTTAGTCCCAAGAGACGCCATGATCTACCTCTATAGATCCTTATACCAAGTATAACCTCAGCTTCCCCTAAGTCTTTCATTGAGAAACATGTGTTCAACCATTGCTTCACTTGTTGCAATGCTGATACATCATTTCTAATAAGCAGTATATCATCGACATATAATACAAGAAACACTACGCTAACACTTAACTTATGGTATACACAAGGCTCATCATCGTTCTTGGTGAATCCAAATTCTTTAATAGATTCATCAAAACGAATATTCCAACTTCGAGATGTTTGCTTAAGTCTATAAATGGACCTCTTAAGCTTGCATACCTTATTAGGATATTTCAGATCGACAAATCCCTTAGGTTGTTTCATGTAAACATCCTCGAGGAGGTTTCCATTCAGGAAAGTTGTTTTGACATCCATTTACCATATCTCATAGTCTAAATATGCAGCTATGGCAAATAATATCCTAATGGATTTGAGCATTGCTACTGGTGAGAAAGTTTCATCATAGTCGATGCCATGAACTTGTTTGAAACCTTTGGCTACTAGCCTACCTTTGAAGATACCTCCTGCCTTCTCTTTAAAAATCCATTTACATTCAATTACCTTAGCACCTTCTAGTGGATCAATCAAGTCTCAAACTTGATTATCGTACATTGATTGCATCTCGGACTTCATGGCCTCTCGCCATTTTTCTGAGTTAGGAACTTTTAAGGCCTCTCGAGAAGAAGCAAGTTCATCATGATCAACGATCGTGATATCCTGTTCGTCAGTCTCAATGAACCCGTACCTTTTGGGTTCCTAACGTATCCTACCTGATCTTCTAGGTACTTCTGTAATGGGCTCTTGTTCTACAACTTATTGTGGATTTGAGTCCATCTCCTCACTATCCTGTTCAGGAATTTGTGCTTTTACATCCTCTTGCACAACTTCAAGTTGTACATTACTCCCACTGTTTCCTTTAAGAACGAATTCTTTTTCTAGAAACACAGCGGTTCGAGCAACAAACACTTTGTTCTCACTAGGATTGTAGAAATAGTATCCTCTTGTCTCTTTAGGATACCCCACAAACAAGTATTTATCTATCTTGGATGAAAGCTTGTCCAATCTTAACCTTTTAACATGGGCTTCACATCCTTAGATCCTCAGAAAAGACAAGTTTGGTTTTCGACCAGTCCATATCTCATATGGTGTCTTTTCAGATGCTTTAGTAGGAGACCTGTTCAGCAGAAAAGCTGCAGTCTCTAGGGCATAACCCCAAAACGATATCGGGAGATCTGTTTGACTCACATCGACCTAACCATGTCCAACAAGGTTCGGTTCCTCCTTTCAGACACACCATTCCACTGAAGTGTTCCCGGAGGTGTGAGTTATGGTACTATACCACAATCTTGCAGATATTGGTCAAACTCTAGGCTCATATACTCGCCACCTCAATCAGATCGAATGGATTTGATATGTCTACCATATTGGTTTTCTACTTCATTCATAAATCCTTAAACCTTTCAAAGGTTTCTGATTTATGCTTCATTATATAGATATAGCCATACCAGCAATAATCATCAATGAACGTGATGAAGTAGCTATAACCACCTCTGACTTGTGTACGTAATGGTCCACATACATCGGAATGTATAAGGTCCAATAGTCCACTAGTTCTCTCTCCTTTTTTGTTGAAAGGACTCTTTGTCGTTTTCCTGCGAATACACGATTTGCAAGTGTCTAATGATTTCCAATCAAAAGACCCAAGAGCTCCATCTTTATGGAGTCTTTACAAGCGTTTCTCACTTGCATGTCCTAAACGATAATGCCAGAAGTAAGAAAGATTAAGTTCATTGGACTTAGCTTTCTTATTTTCTACGTTATAAAATCGTCTCGACTTGACAAGTCTAGGACATGTAAACTGTTATTAAGGATTCCACTTCCATAATAAACGTTTCCATGACGAATACTCATATTGTTATTTCCTATAACAAAAGTAAAACCGTCATTGTCCAAGGCTGAAACTGAAATAATGTTCCTACTCATTGCATGTACATAGTAACAGTCCTTTAACTTTATTTCTAGCCCCGAAGACATGCATAAAGTATAGTCTCCGATCTCTATGGCAGCCAATCTTGCTCCATTTCCAACTCGGAGATCAACCTCTCCCTTCGATAGCACTCTCCTATTTCGTAGTCCTTTCACATTACAACAAATGTGAGACCCACATCCGATATCTAATACCATGATATCGAAATAGAGAGATTTATCTCTATAACATAGATTTCTGAAGAAGATGTTCTTACAACATCCTTCTACCATCCCAATATTATTGGACAGTTTCTCTTCCAATGTCCACTCATTTGGCAATGGTAGCAAACGTCCAAAGGAACAGGCTGAAAAACCATCCTAGGATTTTGTTGAGGTTGGACCTCCAACATGGGCTTATGGACTTTCTTGGTTTTTCCTTCTTTGCCTTTCTATGAAGTGGATTGGAAAACCTCCCTAGGCATTTATTGAGGTTCCACCTCCAACTTATGCTTTGGGCTCATTTCGGTCTTTCCTTTCCTACCATTCATTTTATCTTTTTCAAGGATTGAGCGCAGGGAAATATTCGAGTTGTTCGAATTCAGATTCATTTTCTACAATGAAAACAAAATCAAGGTCAGTTATGAGGTTTTTTTAACAAAAAGATCTCCCACTCAACAATGGATTAATATCCCTTTAAATAATCCACTTGTTAGTGACGTTTTGTGGGACCGAGATCCAATCATCCTTTTCCCTAAAGATGACTCTCGGTTTCTAATGGGTCTAGCACTTTCGTGCCGGGGCACTTCCCAGTAATTGCCTAGGGCCTCCACATTTGGGCTCCCTCATCTATTGGGCCTACTCCACATCTGGACCTCCTCTGTCGGGGCTGGGCCTCCTTTCTATACTAAGTCTATTCTAGCCTAGTCTAAGAAAACAGGCTTATGCCTTTACAAACCCAAAGAATAACGCCCATGAATGCACCATGCATAAAAATACATCCACTTACACGAAAATCTAACACTCTACTGGGCCAAGGCCCACATGCTCAATCCAGTTGCAATGCAACCCTAAAACATGCCAAATCCGATTTTAAGTTTTAATAAGCCAAGCCCTTTAGAGAAATTGGGCCTTTGGACTCCTTGAGTTAACCCAGTGATGGGCTTGGGCCAAGCCCAATAAATTCATGGAATGAATTA
>CANYCX012426075.1:0-10970 GCA_948193385.1 Breynia disticha f. nivosa | reverse complement strand
TCATGCTCTTAGCACGATCCATACTATCTTATTAATTTATGAATAATAGGTTGAGATAAGGAAACTAAGAGCTAAAGTAAATGAATAAGAGGTGTTTCTTATTTCATAATGTACCTAAGGTTAAAAGGTGAGTAATTATGCACTTACATTAGTGCGCTTTGCCTTGTATAACTAATGCTATTCGACTTAATTCTTAATTAAGGGGATGGATGAAGGTAATGTAAAGATAAAAACGTTTTGTGTAACACGAGGAGAGGATACAAAAGTTAAAATTTTTGAAAATCGGTGATTCTATTGAGAATTGTGATGAGATGAATGAGAGCAAAAAAGAGAGAATTTTAATTATCAGTGACTTTATTAAGAATAGAGTAATGAATGAAAAGAGCATAATGGTGAGAAATTGAAGTGAACTAAATACAAAATTGAGGAGATGAGAAAATTATAATTATCTATGATGATTGAAAAGTGAATGCAAGAATTTGAGGAATTGAAACGTATGGTGGTTGAATAAGAATTTGAAAATGGAAATTCAAAAAAATGTTTGATGGATTTGGAGATCGAAAATCAAACAAAGTGAAGAATGTGAGCATTCTTCCTAAATCTCGGGGAGTAATTTAAAGTGAGTAAATGAGTGTGTTTTGTGAGCATTCTGAGATATATTTGATGGTTACGTGATTGGTGGAATCTTGAGAGGGTTAAAAGCAAGATAGTGATTAAAATTGAGAGTAAAGTAATAGTACAATTTTGAGTGAACAAACAGTATATATGACTGAGGATACTAAGAACATGATTGTGAAAAAATAAGATCAAGTAGATTGGGAGACAAAGGTAAGAACACAATTGAATGAAGATAAACATTTGAGGTTTAAAAATTTGGACTGTAAATCATTTGAGGCTTTCTATTGCTTGCCATCCATTTTTTAAGGTAATGTCATGATTACATTTTGTTTAAGGAAGCAATTCTTTGGCTTCTTGTGCATCTTCTTGACTAAGGTAGGACATTTCTCTAAAATGTTTCTACATTCTCTTTCTTTAGCGCGCAATCATTTACTTGGTTTGACGTTGCCCGACAAGGGCGAGGAACCGAGCGTAGAGATAAATACGAGATTAGAATTGAGATATTTTGGGAGAAATCATAATTATTGATTAAATAAGAGAAGTAAATTCAAATGCAGTAGAAATACATGAAAATTGTTTTGGGAGGATCGAGTTACTTAAAGGAAAAAGACTAGATAATGTATGAGCATCATCGGGTTAGCATAAACATGAGAGGAGCTAATCGACACATCTAATATCCTAGAACTTATGGGAGCATCGTCATTGATGGATGGCGTTGACCACAATATGCTCTTAGCTAAATTTTGGGGACGAAATTTCTTTAAGAAGAGGAGAGTTGTAACGCCCGAAAATTTCTTAAATAAAAATTAAAGGATAAAAATATTAAAAAGAAATAAGAGTTTCGCATATAGAAATTTATTTAATTTAAGAATATTCAAAATTTGAATTAGTTACAATTTTTCGTAGGTACGAAAAATTTACGAAATTGAGAAGGGAAAAATATTTGGGCAAAAAGAAATAGAATGATACAAATTTGAATTTAAATTAAAAATAAATTTAAGTATAATGAAAATAAGTATATGACTTTTTGTATATATATATATACGTAGGAAATTTTGGATTATGAGAAGGGCAGAAAAATTTGAGATAAAGAAATAAGATTCAGCTACAGGGGTATTTTGGTTATACAAATCCTAACCCTAAAAATAACCCACATAAGCATGAAACCCTAATTCTCCTTCTCTAATCTTTCTTCCTCTCTCTATGCCTCTACAGACACCTCTCTCCTCTACTCCCTACACGCTCAACTCCCTCTCTCCAGCTGCTGCATCTCCTTCTCCTCTCATCTGTTTCTCTCTACTCTCCCCAGCTATATCCACTCGTCCACCACATTGCCACCATCTCTTCCTCCTCTCTTCTGTCGCTCTCTCTCCTCTGTAAGCCACGCCGTCGTCACCCATTCTCCCTCGTGTGAATAGCAGCCACACTCGCCCCTTCCCTCCACGTCAAGTTGCCTCTCTTCCTCAGGACGACGCACGTCGTTGTTCCTCCCTCTTATGGTCTCTCTTCCCCTTTTCCTTGGCGCGTGTCCGAGCCAACCCACAGTCGAGTTTCTTCCACGCTGGTTGGCCCTCACCACCAGTCGTGCGTCTCTTTTGCTAACTAAAGCCTACTACCGTCGCCTTTTCTGGTAAGTTAGGTGGGTTTTTTGCTAGAAAAATCCTATATTTGGGTTATGTGGAGGTTGAAATTCATGTGCTTGTGCTGGGTTAGTCGATTCTTGTAGGTTTCTGATGGATCAAAAGATGACAAAAAGGGCTGCCGTGTCATAAAGATCGTTTGGCTAGATGGGTGTCCAAAATTTTTGTAAATTCGATTAGGAGGAGTGTGTAAAATTATGAACCGTATTGTGGTGTTATTGGATTAGAGTAGTTTATGGTGAAATTGATAATTGAATTGAGGTTGAGTTGATTGTGTGAGATTTAATTGAGAGAGGGTTATTGTCGTTTTAATTGTATGAAGGCTAAATTGGTGAAGTAATAATTTCAAAGGGTAAATTAAGAGTTATAATATTCTAATGAATTAAATGGAAATCATTAGGAATACGAGACGGACTAGTTAGGAGTTTATGTATTATAAAGGTATAATTATAATTTGTTTTTTTTGTAATTAACTAAGGAATTTGTTTAAGAGGGAATTAAAATGTGAGAATGGAAATTTTTATTATTTGGGAATATTATTAATTAAGGAGGATATTGTTGTTTTCTTTATGAGTTAGAACTAAACGTGTTATAAATGAATAATAGTGACTATTGTAAAAGTTGAGAGTTGGTAATTTAGATCAATTGAGAATTTAAATTTATGAATAAAAATTTACGAGAAAGTGTAAATAAATGAGAATGAACGATATAGAAAGTTTAGAAGCCTGAAAATATTAAGATAAAAGAGAGTAACTATTTATGTTTTGATTGATGAGAAATTGTATGTTACTTCGAGGAGCCGAAGTGGGTGTCGAGCACGCTACTTCACAAAGTTCGAGATAAGTGCACCGATTTACATTTACTATTTTAGGTTTCGTCTCTGTATTGTTAAGTATGTGTGACTAATGTTTCACTTGTTAAAATGGTAGTGGAATTGAGTCATTAAAGGACTTGTTTGCCTGAATGTTATATGTGGTTTGCTTAAAAGTTGTGTGAATTGGTGCTTAACATATTTATGTGTTATTGAGTGTGGTAAGGTGCTATGAAATGTCCTACTAATAAGTGAGATAATAACGTAAGTTTGTTCTAGTAAGAGTAAGTGATATTATGAAATGTGCTTATGAGTTGTGCTACAATGTTTACGTGTGCTATGTTATGAAATGAGTTATAATATGAATGCTACATATGAATGATATATCCTTTGTGGAATATGTGGAATGTTTATACGCATGTGGCCTATAGAAAGTTGTGAATTATAAGCGATTGTGAAATGTGTATAAGTGCATTAATGAGGCTCAATGAAAGCGAGTTGTGAATGATACTAAGGGCGTGAAAGTGGTTTAATGACATGAGGTGCGAAACGTTATTGATTATGATAATGTGATGTTAAGGTGTTTGGAAATGTGTTACATTCGATTCAATCATGTCACGTGTATATGTTATAAGCATCATTGTGTGTTATTGATAAGGGGTATTGCCAATCGAGCAAAAGATCAAAAATAAGGGGTATTGCCAATCGAGCGATAGCTCACAATAAAATGGGTATTGCCAATTGGGCGAGAGCTCACTTTAAGGGGTATTGCCAATCGAGTGAGAGCTCAAACTTAAAGGGAATTGCTAACTTATAAGAGTGGACTCTCTCACGTGCACGTTAAATGAATTAAGACCCTGGGGCATGCATTTTTTTGTTTGTATTGGCATTTTTATGGATGCATTCATTCATCTTTGGCGTTGATTATGTTATTAATTTTGGGATGATTTAGGGTATTAATGAATATATGTGTTATTATGGTTGTATGTGGAATTGTGGTATGAATATGATAATGAATTGAGTGGTATGTGGAATTGTGGTATGAATATGATAATGAATTGAGTGGTTTTGATGTATGTGTTCTAACAGGGATGTGATTAACTTGATTTGATCATATGTGTTATGTTTTCTTGCGAATTGTGTATGAAATGGTTATATAAGTGCTTAAGAAGGTTGGTTTGATAGGCCTAGAATTTGTATGAAATGTCTATGTATGAAAATGACTTAAATGTAGGCAGAATGCTTCTGATGTCCGTTAACATACGATATCATAGCCAATAATGTACGTTAGGTCAGTTAACCTACGTTAGTTGAGTTGTAACCCACATTATTCATAGCCTGGAGAAGTATGAAAGAATAACGTATGTTAGGCTTGGAGTAAACCTATGTTAATGTTGCCCAGAAACCTAATTTTGGCCTGAATAACGTACTAACGCATATCTGAAGTAAGCTAATGTTCTAGGATGAACTTCCTAGCAATTAAAGCACCTAAAGGAATGTCTTTGACATGGCAACAGTGAGCCATTAAGGAATTAAGGCATGAGCATGCCACGTGCTGGCCGAAGATTCCCCTACACTTCATCTTAACAACAAGAGGTTTTTCACTTACTAAGTATTTTATATACTCACTCCTGTATGTTGTTTTAATGTTGTGCATGTTTAGGAGGATTTCCATGAGTGAGGTCGACGGAGCACGATTTTAAAATAAACATGGACAGGTTATAAGAGATTTTAAATAGTGTTTTAGTTTGATGCATTGTAATTCTAAATCCATGTATAAACGCTTTTATTGTTGAGTATTCTTTATTAAAAAAAATATCCATGTTTTGACTCGATTAGAAATAATTAGGATTTAAAATTTGGGCATCACACACTCGGTCGAATAAACCCTTCTCTAATAGCTCCTCTACTGCCTTTTTAATTCTCACAACTCTATTGTTGCCATCCTATACAGTGCCACAGCCACAGGTGCTACTCCAAGTACTATCTCAATCTTAAAATCTATGTCCCTTGGTGGTGGTAATCCTGGTAGCTCATCCAGAAACATTTCAAAACTCGCGCACTGCCTCCACATCTTTGATCTTCCCTTGACTAAACATCTCATTCCACCATCACTCTCAACAAAAATCGGAAGCTAGGGACGTTTTCAGAAATTGATTCTTGGATTGAATCAAGGTATGTTCATCCTTTCTTTCTCACGTCCCGTTTTTCCAAAACCCTAACTTCCAACACCCATAATTCTTTCCATTTAGCTTTGATTAGAGTGAATGATGGCTTATTGGAAAGCTTGAAAATCCTCTACCCTTTATTGACTATTTTTATGTTAAATCGTGGTTTAGGCACTTGAAATCGTTGGGAGAAAGGCTGCCCTGCACAGTGACGAATTTGGAAAACCTAGGAGGTGATTTTGTACAAACGAGTTTCTTCTTGTGTTTTGTCACTTGGGTAAGTTTCTTTGGAGTATATTGGAAGTATATTAAGTGTTGAATTGGTTGGTTGTTACAATGTGTGTGAGATTTAGGCAAAGTTAAGTAAAATGTGAGGTTTGGAAGAGGGGAAATTGGAACTAGGATAGCAGAGTGTTGTGGAAGAGTGAGGATCATCTAAATATACCTAAACAAACTTATCTAGGGCATTAATGGAGGTTGGGTGTGAAGGAAAGTAAGAATGATAGTGGTAGTTAGAACATTAATGAAGAGGTTGGGGAAAGAGAGAGAGAGAAGGAAAGAGAAATAAACCTAATATAATATATGCACATTTTAGGCATTGTTCATTCATTTTACATAAATATATATGATCATAAAGTTGATGTAAATTTATAATTTCAATAATAGGGAATCTAAATCGCGGCTAGAGAGGTCCTCAATCGAGCCGCTAGGCGCTTTTGAGAGGTAAGTAACATGAGCAAACTTTTTCTATATATTTATATTTCTTGAGTGTGAATTGTTTAGCTTGATGAATGAGTGAATGTGTGATCATGTATTGTGCTTGTATGATTGGTTTCATGGATAAGTGGCTATGTTGCTTAGGTGTTAATTGATCATGTTGGATGTGAAGTGAATGATTGGTGAGGTGTTATCAATTGAGAATGAAACGAGAAGTTTGATTGCTATGTTATGGCAAGATTGTTGGTTATGCTTAATTGATTGTTGATAGTGTTGTTAGTTGAGATTAATTAATGGTTGAATTGAATTTTGATTATTAAGTATGGCATGGATTGGTTTATGGGTGCATGATTGATTCCATGACACGTGCACATGAAATTCATGCATTGGGCTCATATGTGTGCAAATATAATGAAATAATAGGCTCTTAGTGAGCAAGTGTTTATATACACTAAAATGAAACGAGGGAGTGGTTATGACTCTAGGTGAGCAAATTACGAGTAGTATTTATTAAATGCTACAGCGGGGCACAAGTGGTAAAATGCTCAGGACACATAAGTGTGGACGAGTATGCCAAAAACTATGGGCGCAAAAGCGTGCAAATTATATGGATCCAATTATTTATAACCGATACTCCCAGTCGACGAGGCCCGTTTTCACGCGTCAATATAATGGGAACAAGGGTGCAAATGAAAGTGAGATTGGGATCATGGGTGATCATACTAAGGAATGCATTATATGGCATGCATTCTCATTCATCATATTGCATATCATGTGTCTTTTTTATGATTATAAAATGAATATGCTCATGTGATCAAAGAGTAACTGAACGCTATCAACTTCATCTATGGATGCATACAAGATGTTAGGTGAATTGAAGTGATTCACTATTATGTGGTTTGTGTTAAGTATGTTTGCCATATGTTCATGATGATGGATGTGTAGGAAGGGAATGATATGATGATGACTAAAGATGATTGATGTCATGTTATGTGTAGTATAGATATGTGGAAATTTTTATAAATATGCTTGTTGTTGATTGTGAAATGGTTGATGATTGTTAAATGGCTAAAAGTAGAATGTGTTGTGTTTTGAGGTTGGTTTGTGAAAGGATGATTGTGTATTGAGTTTGGTGTGTATAAATGCTAAGTTGATTAGGCTGCCAATCAGTCACGTTGGTGACTATTCTTAGTCACGTTCGTGACTATCATTCTACACCGAGAACTTGGCTGCCAACCTCAATCACATTCATGACTCTTATCAGTCACGTTCGTGACTGACAATCTGACTAGAATTTTGGCTGTCCACACCACTCACATTCGTGACTATCTACGGTCGTGTTCGTGACTGGCAATCTGTCCACATTTGGCTGAGATTATGAGCCACGTTCGTGACTATTTTAGGTCACATTCGTGACTCCATAATGCTGCCCATTTCAGTTGAAATTTTAAGTCACGTTCGTGGTAATTCTTAGTCACGTTCGTGACTATTATTTTGTCCAAAATTTGGCTAAACTTATGGGTCATGCTCATGGCTACCTTAAATCACGTTTATGACTATAATTGTGAGATGAAATGTTTTCCAAATAGATTTGTTTTGGTCTACTTGTATCTTTATTCGAAATCCATGAAATTCACTAATGTGATTGGCACTTTTCATTAAATTATATGTATATGAATTGTCAAATTATATAACTAAGAATGTTGAACTAGTAAGTGAATATGTACTATTGTTTGAATTCATGTGAAGAGACTTGATTAAATAATATTGTACGTAGAAAGACTACCAATATCGTATAGACTATATGAATAGATGTGAATGTAAGAATGCTTTGGGAATTTTTCCATATCGGTAGTGTTGCTTATTGAGTCTCACGATTCACATGTTTTATGCCTGCCATATTGGTAAGGACTTGAGGGGATACGACAGAGGTGTGGTAATTGTTTTCCTCTTACTGACTAATACAAGAAGAACTGGAGAACCAAGGTGGGTTGTGCACTGAAGTTTAATTGTAAACATATGTCATACAATGTATTGAACATTTATCGTGTATGCATCAATTTGATGAGTTATATTTGAATTGGGGTCTAATGGAGTTCTTTTCTTGTATAACCCTGCTAATTTTGTAAACATTATATTTTTGGAAATATGTCGTATTCTAAACGCCTATATGTAGTTTTATTTGTTCAATGAAAGGTGCACATTTTCTCACTTATTTTTAACTATTATTCCTCAAACTTTTGATTTCCAAGTCTGGGTACCACTTGAGACGTAAGTGTATACAAAAATAAGTGGTAGTCAAATTTGGGGGTCACAATGCCCCTCAACACGACCATGTCAAACACCGTGTGCCGCATTTTCGTGTCGAGCCCATGTCCATCTCGTGCTGGCCTATTATTACTTCATTTCCTCCTATTTTGACTTGATGTTATTCGTTCTATTTTTAATTATATTTTCTCCTAATTTTCACTATTTTTTGGGGTGTTACACAAACACCCATTTTAGTTTATCAATGTTCATTAAATAGTTGATTGCTAGTAATTTTTCTATAGCTTTTGTATATTATGTGTACTTTTTTATTGTTTAAATTTCTGTTAGTTTCCTATAATTTTAAGATATTCTTCTTTGTTTCTCTTGGTAGTTTTTTCTTGATTTGGTTTTAATGAGAATACATATTCCATGACAGCATTCATGATTCCATATTTGAGGAAACTGTTATGCTTCCTACGACTTTAGTCTAGATGGCATAATAGAAATAATTGCAAAAATTGTTCAAGAACAACCATAGAAAATCGTCCAAGAAGCATACATGTATATCTTTGCAAAACTTAACTAGTTTATGGAATTTACCTCAAAAATTAATTAGAAAATTGTTTGAAACCTGTACCAAAGTATCTAATGTATAGGAACCAGCCTATACAACCTTCAAGTCGTCCAATAAGTGTCACAAAGGAGCTGCCTATGTGCGACCTCCCTTTATGTTCATACACACACGACTAGCCTTTATGAAGAGGGCGAGTGATAGCTCTATCTTAGTATACACAACTACAAAAAAGTGTTTGTAAGAAAATAAATGAATTTTCTCACCTCGGGCAGAAATAGGGTCAGCTAACATGAAAGAAAAATAAGGAGAATGAGTTTTCTTATATAGGCACAATGCTAGAGAAAATAAAGGAAGAGGTGAGATAAAAGTCATAATCCTCATCCACATCCAACTCCTTATTTTTAGCCTTTAATCCCTCTTTGATTTAAATTCAAATTTTGAATCCTAAATCAATTAGGATTAACTAAGTATTGTAGTGGATAAATATGATTCTTTATCCTTCCATGTCAGTATACGTTTTTTAGACAAAGACTTAACTTAATGTAACCTAGTCATATTCCAACTAAAACTCCATTATCCACATGATTAGTTTCCTAATTAGTACATAATTAATACAAATCATGGGATAACTGTATGTCATAATTTCATTGGGCCTACATTGTGTCCAATTTACACATTTTAAAGCCTCATATATTTATCCTTAAAAATGGCCCAAATATACGTCTAAAATGGAAATACCGATTTTACCCTCTTCAGACCTAGTCTTCTGTGCGGTTCTGTAGGTCCATTAATGCTGACATTAAGAATAATTAATTCTTAAAGTTCATAAAAAAATTCTAGCAAAAATATTATGACAACCCAAACTAAATGAAGATGTTGTGACATTCGTTTGACCTAGTACAATCTTGCATAGTCCCTCACCCTAAATGTCAGAATTATATAAGGCATGGACAAGTCATAATTATTTAGTTAATTCCTTTCCTTGATATTCTAGTGACATTGAACTCTTTCAGATAAATAATGAAACTCATTATTTCATCTGGGTATGGCCACACTCTTTCGAATCACTAATCAAGTAGTGGTGATATTTTCTCTCTCCTCAAGAACGGGTAATTCATTTACTTCTCTTATGCTCTCTAACATGAACCAATGCATACCTATACTTGTCACTTTATTAAAGGCACATTAGGCATATGTTAAAGTACAAAAATTCATCTAGCATTTTATAGAGATTTTTGGCCTAAGAACTTCGATGTAAGACTTGCACATGAAAATCACTTATGACCTCAAATCATGTAATATTCTCATTAGCAGATCTAATCCATATATAGTGTCTTAGACATGTATCCATGATTTCTGACTAACATCTCATGTCTTTGTATTTCGTATGACTGAACCCATAAAGTCAAAAAGAGCATGCTAGCCTTAATTCACATATTATTCCCATAATAATGACTGACTAAGGATATTTAGAATGAAATCTCTCGCTTTAATGTCCTACAAACATATCCATCACATATGTAGCATTCTCATCCTAAAGCTTTATAATTAATAAAATGACTAACTGTGACGCTCAAAATATTAATTATTACCTTAGGTAATTTAATTTATTTACTCCAAGATAACAATTAAAATCTTGAACATCAAGTTTAGAAAAATAATTTTCGAAATTATAATTATACAATAATTTTCGAAATTATAATGGTCACCCAATTTAATTGCCGATAATCTATGCAAAGCCTCATACTACCATCTCTTTTCTTTACAAACAACACTGGAGCTCCCCAAGGTGAAATGCTAGGTCGTATAAAACCCTTTTCCAGCAATTCTTCCAACTGCTTCAACTCTTTCAATTCCGCTGGCGCCATCCTATAAGGTGCTATAGAAATAGGTGCGGTTCCAGGAATGGTTTCAATTTCAAAATCAATTTCGCCGCTAGGGGGTAATCCAGGCAAATCCTCTGGAAATACGTCTGGAAATTCTCGTACCACTCGTATGTCAGACACCTCTACACTGGTACTAGCCATATCTACCACACTGGCTAGATATGTTTCACATCCTTCTTTAAGCAACCTAACAGCTTGGACAACAGATATCAAACAAGAAGGTATCACCTTCCTATCTCCGACAAATACTATCTCTCTCTGACCATTCACCTCAACCATAACTTCTTTAGAATAACAATCCACTAC
>CANYCX012425858.1:0-10441 GCA_948193385.1 Breynia disticha f. nivosa | reverse complement strand
AAACGACAATTTTGGAGAATTGATTATAAGTTTTAAAAGCTTATAATAAATAAAATGTTCTTAGGAACATTATGTGGATTATATGAGATAGTGTTATTTAAATTGGCAAAATATTAACTTTGCCTTCATAATAAATTTTATAAATCATAAATGATTAAAATGACATGTTCTTGTATATCTTAATTGATATCTATGAGTTGATAATTTATGAAAGCATTTATTTGCTTTGCTGAACATGTCGAGCATATGAGATTGATATATTTTTCATGGATGCATTAATCATTCATTGTGTTGCATTACTGTGTGACACTGAGATATGAGATACAGGCTGGGCCTGATGATTCTGGGCGAGAGTTCGATGCCGGTCTGGGACCGATGATATCGGGAGAGATCTCAATTACCGTACTGGGTACGATGCCGGTCTGGGACCGAGGGAAAAATGATATATATACCGGTCTGGGACTGAGAAAAAAATGAAAAGAAAAGAAAAGAGAAAGAAAGAGAAAAAGAAAGAGAAAAGAAAAGAAAGACCCCGGGGCAGACATTTGCTTGTGATTGCACAGCATTCATATGCATTTGATTTCGCATTCATGACATATTTGAAATGTGATATTAATTATGAATGCGTTACATTTATGATTACTCATGTTCATATTTTTATGAACACTGGTTTGATACGATATTTTATTTATTGATATGTTGATTTTGTATATGCTTTGGTATGGTTAAGACTCTTATGTGAGTCTACTTGTTTATCTGATTGTACATATCATACAAATAATATTCTGAAAATATTTAAGAAACAAAGTTAAGAATGGAAAATTGATAATTGAGTACGTCTTCGTACTGACCAGCACGTCCTCGTACTGACTAGCACGTCATCGAGTTGGATATAAAAGTCGAATATAAATGAACTTAAAGTTTAATATAGTAAATTAAAATTGGGGATGAAGGTATGAACATGTTCTCGTGTTTTAACTGGACCCCTGTGCTTCATTTAAAACTTAAATTGGGTTTACACTTACTGAGTATATTTTTATGCTCAACCCTTTTATTTGTTTTAAATGATTGTGCAGGTATAGAAGGATTACCGCGAGGAGGATTCGAACACGTATTTCGTAAACATGGATATTTTGGAAAAGAGGTTTTAAAAGAAGTGTATATATTTTTTTTTTACGTTTCATATTGTATTATTTAGTAACTCTTTTCTATATCTATGTTTATATTGAAATTGATTGGCAAGTTTGAACAAATAATTTTACATTTTTGAAATGCAAAATTTAAAATCGGTATTGTTGTTGAATATTTAGAAAATATTGGTTTTAATTTTTGGGTGTCACACGTGCGTTATCTCCAATAGTAACGTACGTTAATTTCTCCAGATTCCAACTTTTCTCCTGCCAAATCAATCTTTATCATTTTAAAACGTTTCGCATTATCAAAACTAAGCCCAGGACACTATGTTGATCACCCTTGATCCAATAATTTTTAAAACTCCGCCAGACCGAACGGCCTCTATAACGGCCTACTCAAACCGTTTGAGTGGCCGTTCCAGGCTTATTCCAGCACAACATTTGACCTAGCAATTTAGTGGAGAACGGCCATGAGAATGGTTTACCATGGCCGTTCCCTTGGTTGTTCTAGACCACTGATTTGACACTTTTTCGCTCAATTGAAGTTATATTTTCGAGGCATTACACTTTACTACCATTTAAATTTAAAAACCTTGCCTTAACCATTCCTTGAATCAAGAAATTAAAATAATTTCAAAAAACAATAACTAATGTTCATTTGAAAGCTAAAACAAATTCAGCATTCTCATTTCAAAAATTAACGAAGGCTACAAAAAATCACAGAAGACAACAAACAACCAGAAAAGAATACAATCTAGATATAAAAAGACTCGATTTCAAGAAAAAGAATCAATTTTGGATGCAAGTAGACACATTATCAAAAATTCATGTTATTTGTTAGTGAGAACACAAAAATCAAACTCTGCAAATAAGCATCTATGAAAACAAATAGACTCATGCTTAAACACATTTGATTCATCAATAAATAACTAATTATCAATCTTAAAATACAATCCTAGACACAAACAGACTCAATTTCAAGAAAAAGGAAGAACAAAAAAATACTAAAAAAACCAAATCCTTAAATTATGTGAAAGAAAAACTCTAAAGAAGATGAAATAACTAAACAATGTCCTATCAGATATATGAAAGAACTAAAAGAATATACAACAAATATCGCATAGGACTCCCAGGACACATATCACTTTTGCAAAATAAAAAAACTTCATTGGAAAATTCATCTAGCAAAATATCACGACATGTCTATATTTTTAAAATTCAAAGTTCATCCAGGAATAAACATTGAAGATTTTTTTAAGTATAAATAAATATCTCATTATCTCTATAATCAAGGAATTTAGTGTAAATTCCATAAAAAGGTACTAAATTAAAATTTTAACTAATTATAACTATTATAAATATAGCTGCCTTTCTAATTTTTAAATCAGTTACAAAATTTAAAAAATATCACATTTGTTAATAAAAAACAATTACTAATTTTAATCAGTGTCAAACTAAAAATGCTATTTTAGAGAATTAAATGATAAAAAATGTTATTTTAGATGAGAGCCAACTTTATATGACATTTTTGAAGTTAATGTTTGAAAAGCTGAGTTAAATGCAAATATGTTATCTCAACTATTAGTTTGTTATGTTAAAATACTTTAAATTAGATTTGTTTAACTGGAGCCATTAATGTTTAGTTTGCGTTTCAACATAGTACCTGAAGATTTAATTTTGTTGAGTTAAATATCTTAAATTATTTTAATTCAATGTTTAATGTTTGCATTGTAGTTTAATTAAGGTATTGATTAGTACACTAATAAATAAAAGCTTATGTGTTACTAACAGTGTTATATCAGTGTTACATTGGACCATTATATTACAATCTTTATCATCATCAACTGAAAATGACATCATTTTATTATGATAACCAGGATTAAACTATCTAATAACAAAAACCAAAACAAACTTAATTTTTTTTTACTAAAAATTTCTTTTTTTCTTCCACAACCACGACTCCTTTTGAGTAACAACTGTAAAACGACTTTATTTCATTATAAATCATCAATTCTGCTACTAGAAATAAAATTCTACCATATTTTTATTAACCAAAGACTTTATATTGAGCTATAATACAAATATTAAATATCGGATTAGACCCAAAAAATTGAATCCAATATTGTATTTTGAACAAAATGTTAAATTCGAAATTGAATCTTATCCCAAATAATAATAATACAAGATAACTATTGAGATCGTTCATTTAGGGCAACTCCAACCCACGCCAATTTGGCATGGGTGGATGTGCTTTGGCATTGAGGGAGGGGTCCAACCGGACCCCTCACCTCCCTCTATTTTACCGCACCAACAGGGCTACGCCATTCAATTTTTTTGATTTTTTTGATTTTTAATTATATAAATTAATTTTTTTAATTTTAAAATATTAATTAAATATATAATTAATATTATAATTTTTTAAATAATTTTAATATAATAAATAAATAATTGAATTAAAATTGAAAAATTAATTTAATTTAAATATAATAAATATAACAATTAATGTAATGTTTGTATTTTTGTTAATGTTTGTCTTTGTTTTTTAATTATTGTAATATTTCTTTAAATTTTAATTTAATGTTTTATTTTTTAATGTATTTTTAAAAATAATATTTTTATGTTTTAATGATATTTAAATAGTACTTTATACGTAAAATAATTATATTGGTTACTTGATTGTTAAATTCAATTAAAAATAAATTATATATGAATATGCTTAGAATATTCTTTTTAGTAATAGAAATAGAGTAAAACTAGTTTGAGTGAAATAGAGTACACACTGTAGCTGCTGAAGTTTTGAGAAAACATACTGTATTTTTAAGTATATGGTTTGAGATGGCCTTAGATGGTTGAGTAATGCTAACACTCTTGCTAGGCTTGCTCTGACTTATCTCCCTCTGCCCAGTGTGTTCACTCTGACACTGGTCCTATTGGTCTCTACTTTGTTCCCCACCTTCAGACTGCCTTTTATTTTCTTTTGGATATCTAACAACCAAATGCTCAATAGATCTTACAGCCTCAACCATCTGACGTATAGAACGATACATCATCTGTATTATCATCCACCCCAACCGCAGCTGAATACCCTTGAGGAAAATCTTGGCTCTAGCGGTCTCAGTACTGTGCTCTATCGATGCATACCTACTGAGCGTCATAAACCTACCCTCATACTCAGTAATAGACTCTCCAGGCAGTTAACTACAAATCAAAAACTCCTACCAAACATGCCTTGGTTCAGTGGTGTCTGGGGCTGAACTTGGTAGGGCGGACTGCGGTTCGACCCCCCACAACGCCGTTTGGGAGGGGAATAAAATCTAACCACCCGGGACCCTCCCCGAACCGGATTAGTCTCGACCCAGTGGGTCGAGGATACCGGGGCTCAAACCAAAAAAAAAAACAAATCAAAAACTCCTCTGCCCTAGCCTCTTGGATAGTCTCAAGAAGCATGTTGGCAACAAATGAATCGCTAAACTCTGTCCAAGAAATGTGGGCCCCTTCATACCCGCGTCACTAAATCTTAGTTGTCCCCTTCAGCCTTAAGGCTGCTAGCTCTACTCTATCGCTGTCGAAATAATGTAACACTATTGACCAAAAAAAAATGTAACACTGAGAAAATGTCCTCTAGATCCTAAGAAACTTCACTGGGTCCTCCCCGATGGTCCCTTCAAACTTAGGCGGCTTGAGTTTCATGCATGAACTGAGAAATCAGCCTAATCTCAACTCTAGGTGGTTTGACAGCCTCCTTAGATGGCTGCTACTGTGCCTCCTGTTGTGATTATTGTTGGTGCAGTTGTGTGCTTGTTGTGCTGGAGTAGGAGGAAATACAAACTGAGCACCAAGGAAATACAAACTGATAAGCCTGAAAAAGTTGTTGGAGCCCTGCAAAGAACTGTGTTATTCCCACACCCTCAGTCGCTGGAGGTGGTGGAGGTGGAGGTTGTGCTGCACCCTTTGGGTGCCCTAACTGTCGATCCTCTGCAATAGATTGTGCATCGTAATCTATTGCTTCCTTTGGTAAAGCGTGTCTAACTGGTGTAACTCGCCAAACCTACTACGTCTGCTACCACAACCTCTACCACGTTGGTCCATAATCTACAGAACATAATTAATGCAAATGCAATTTTAGAATGCATGTTCTACTTGCCACGTATTTCAAAACAAAGAATAATTACATAAGCGATAAGTTGACTCAATCAAGAACACCTAGCTCCACACCATTTTGAACGAATTTAAAATATTTGAAAACACTTAACACATTTTTTGAACCTAGGGCTCTGACACCACCTTTGTCACCACCCATTTTTATTGTACATTTTTCTAAATATAGTATCATCTCATTGTCTATTTTTGCCGTACAAAACAAATATAGTCATTGTATGAACAATTGTTCGTACTAATTTCATCCCTATTACATGCAGAGAAGAAATGGTTTTATTATAGTAATATATTTTAATATATAGTCATTGTTTTTAATTGCATACGTATATATACCCAAATAACTTATCACGTTAAATAAATTTTTGAAATAAAATAATTACGAAAAAATTATTTTTGATCAATTCAAAAATAAATTGTCAAAATAATACTCATATCTGTAACGATAAAAGAGAATAATATTCACTTTATCATATGAAAGACTAATTTATTCTACCCATGATGTTCAAGTTGTCGAATAAATATAATTAAGTTATGAGACTTAATTATAATGCATTTGGTTGAAGGATTAAATTAGAAATACTTTTAGTTAAGGGACTAAAGTGTAAATGTGAAGGTACCTATTCACCAAAAGGTACCTCCACTCTATATATACTCATTTCCACCGCACATTTCAACCAACTCTTCCACATTAACTTCCAACACAAAATCAGATTTATTTTGTGGAGTTTTAGAATATGAATTATAAAACTCTCTTTCTCGGATAACCAGGATTCCAGTGTAGGATTGGGTGCGAAACATTGCTCGTATCCCAATATTTTTAGGTTTGTGGATACGAGCGTAGCCTTCAACGAGGTAACGTTTTCTTCTGCTGAGTTGAATGGAGTTTCAGGTTAGAATCTCTGTTCATTTTATTTAGTGCTTTAATTAATTATGTGTTAATTAATTATTATATATGTATGTTATGAATATATTCGATTTCTTTTATTGGTATCAGAGCTGAAAGGCTATTAGTTTTTAGAATTAATTTTCTATATTGTTGAGGGCATTGATCATGTTGATTCGGTAGCTTTATTTTGTATAACTATCATCGAAATTAGACTGAAAAACTTAGGCCGGTACTATTCTAAAAATAAAAGTTTGAAATTTAGAAAATTTGACCGCACCATTGAACTCAAAAGGCCGAAAACATGCAAAATATGATTTTTTTTTGCCAGAATCTAGACGGAAAGCGGTCCGCGTACGATACGCACCACTCCGCGACTGGACGTCGCACAACAAGTCTTCTGCCCAATAAAAATGAAAACGATGCGTCGCTTGAAGGTAAGTGGTTGACCGTTTAGTTGTAGAACAAAACGACACGTTGTTTGGCCCGACTCGACCCGCGAATCGATCCAAACCCGACCAAAAATCCGACCCAACCCACATAAACAGAACCAACCCGTGTGTTCCTACCTGGCTTCCTCGACCCACGCAGTAGCCAACCAAACGCTGCCATGTGTCCAGCGTGGTGGGCTACGTCTGGTTCACGCCTACGCGCATGAGCAGTGTTGTCTCCCACGTGCGGTGGCGCGTGTCGGCGCATTAGGACTGTTTCGGGGATCAAAATTTTCCAAATTTTTAATAGATTTAATACTTGCAATATTCTAGAATTTTTTGTATATTTTTCGTAATTTTTTGAATTCCAGAAGTATTTATTTCATTTAAAATTGATTAAAGTTTTGTATTTTAATTATTTTAAATGTACCAATTTGTCAAATAAAATTACAATATGTTTTTAATAGGTATTACAAATTTATTGTACAATTTGTTTATATTTATGACAAATTCTATATATGTTATAGAATGGTTAATTGAAATTATGTATTTTAATTATTGTAATATATTAATTTGTCAAATAAATTCTAATAAAATTACATTGAGGCTGTAATGTATATTAAAAATTTATTATGTAAATTTGTTGACATAGTAGAGTTATTTTATATTCATTATAGATAATGCTAATCATTGATGTCAGCGAAAGAGGTCTGCATACATATAGAGATTGAATTTTGGATTCTTTCTCATCGAAATCCTAAAATTAAGGAATATTTTTCTTTTGGATTAATGATTACATTGTTGAAGTTAAAATGTGTTTTAACAAAATTAACGATGAAATCTGGAAATTAATTTTGAAAAGAAGTGTTATTTCTTAATTAAAGGTATGATTTGACAAAGTTGTTGGAAGTGATAAAATGCATTTCTCCGCAATTTTTTTTTTCAAAATTTTGGTTTAGAAAACACCAGAAATAAGCAAAAATTGTAATATTACGAAATTAGATATAATCTAATAAATTAAATTTTATGAACCATTGTATAATCTTAGTGACCAACGTGACAATAATTGAGACGGTATTTAGTTGCGATAGTAAGTTTGTTAAATTAGACATAATCGCATAATTATGCAATCGGGATGGTGATTTGTTGAAAATCGATAAATTCGTTTTAATCGTTTAACGAGATTTTAAGTAATACAAATTACTTATACTAATTAAGTTAGTCTTAATTAGAATCCTAGTGGGTATGTTTATTGGACTTAACCTAAAATTTTATGGGTTCTTGAATATTTAGTATATTCATAAAGATAAAATTTTAGTGAATCGAGACTGGCTTAAGTAATGAGGATTACTTATAATAATTAATATAGTATTAATTATGGTCTCGATTTAAGTGTTATTGGGTAATATAGAATATTTCACAAAGATTATACATTAATTTTTGAAATTCTATTGTAAAGGTCATGGTACGTGCATACGTGCCTTTGTGGACGTAATAGCTTATTGTGTAATAAGTTGACAATATCATTTGTTGAGTATTGGGAAGACTTAACGTGAGATAAGTCACAAAATAACATTTGTTAGGTATTATAATTTTTGTTCTATTTTCATTATTAATATTAATTAGTTTAAATGTTATTTGAAAGTGTAAATTATTTGGTACAATTTATTAGAAATGTCACACTTCTAGATAAATAAAATTTTCGTAATTTTAGTTTATAACGTAATGAACATAAAATGGCTAAGTTATAGTAACTTAGAAAGTGGTACTAAAATAGAATTTATTATTAATAATTAAATTTTAGTCTAGTGAATGTATTAGCTCAATTAAATCTGTGGTTCTATCACATTGTGTATAAAGCTCGTTTTATGTGAACCAAACACTAGATTAAAATTTAATGTAGCAATAGTAAATTCAGTATAATACTAAAATTCCTTAGTTAGAGAGCAATAAATTATATAGTATTATTTATTTATTTGTGTAATAATTATTTACTATTTACTACTCCTAAAGCCGATTAATATTAAAGTAAACGTAATCGCACGTTAGGCTAAGGTAGTATTAATCGCACAAGTTAGAAAATAGTTTTCTAAATGCACGATTAGAAACTACGTGTTTTTTGCACATTGATTTTGAGAGTCAAAATTCAAGGAATGTACTATATGCTCGACATAATTTTTGAATTTGTGTGAAGTAGAATAAGATGATTCTGTTGTGTGCGTCATTATACTTTGTGTAATAAATGATGAATGAGATTACTAAGAATCATAATTGGGTCAAATTTAATGGATTGGTGGATCGAAGTCTATGACTTCTACATTTGATACTTGAATACAAGGGTTGTGTATAAAAGCTTAGGAGCTTATATGATTCATAAATTAGTAATATTAGTTAATCGGCAACTAATTCGCATAAATGCACTGAAAAGATGTTATCTATTCTTTAGGGTGGTTTATCCAAGTGGGAGACACATTGAATAACAACCTAAACTCGATGAATATATGGGGTTATTTGTCGAGAAAAGTTCTTAGAAAGAAAATTGAGAAATTTATTAATATAAGGACAATAAGTAAGGAATAAGCTTAAGAATTGGAATTCTTAAGAATCAAAAGGTTTGGTAGGCTAAAGTGTAGTTTTAAAGATGGAATCAAAAAGATTAATCAAAATATCTTGATTACTAAAAGTATCAAATTTTGAAGTATACACTTTAAAGCAAAAAGTGTATCATGTTTAAATATGTTGTTTTGTGTTTCATTTTTCGAAGATGATAAATTCAAAACTTTATCATACTTATTGAAGAATTAAGTAGTCTTCAATTGTGTTTGAAGTATCTAAGTGAAAAAACTCAAACATGTCAAGAGTAACACGAAAAGTGGGAGTCAAGAAGTAATTATGTAACATTCTGGAAATTTTTTCTCGATAAATGACGTTAAAATTATTAATTTAAAAGTTAATAAATAAAATTTACGAATGACGGAAGGTTGATTTACGATTGACGGAAGTTAAAAAGTGAAAAATAAATAAAATTCGGAATTATTCCGAGTACGCGGTGTCAGCATAAAGAACGCGGTGTCGCTGCGACCCCGCGTACTTTTCTGCCATCCCGCGTACTTTGTTAATTAGCAGAAAAAAATAATTGGAGACATAATGATGTCCATTAAGTGTAAAGGGACCCAAATTAGCACTTAATAAACCCCTTTCCAGCAGAAAAATTCAGAGGAAGGAATCTGGAGATAAGGGCTAATTGCTGGGCAATACTCTGGAGAAAATTCTGGGAATTTTGGTGGAGAATTGCTAGGAAAAATTTGGCATTCAAAAGAGGTAAGATTTACTTAAGGTAGATTTATGGTTTATATTGATATTCTGATGAAGTTTAAGGGTTGAAATAATTTTGAAATGTTGGTAAATGTTACTGGAAAGTATGATCTTTATGTTGAGTGAAAATTTTGGATAATTAAGTGGTGGAATTTGCATAAGTGAAGGTTTACTTATGGTTTACTTGTGGTTGATTTGATGATGATTTAGAGGAAATAATTTTGATTTTATCACTAAATATTTATGATTTGCATAAATATATTTCAGGATAATTTTAAGGAATTTTTGGAGGAATTAAAGTGGTGTTAAGTGTGGAAATTTTCTGAATTTAAGGTAAGTGTACTTACACTTATGAAATTATTGTATTTCAAATGTTTATGCTTAATTTTTAGTAAGTATATTATCTGTAGTTATATTAAAATTTGTTATTTCATGATCCAGTAGAAAGAATTAAGTTAGGATTTATTTTAGCATTGAAAGATTGAGATTTATATGGTTGATATAGAGTTGATTGAGGGAAA
>CANYCX012425286.1:0-11323 GCA_948193385.1 Breynia disticha f. nivosa | reverse complement strand
AATCCCGTCACTTTGTGCCCTAAAGAGAAAACGATCCGATTGAAGGCTGAAAATGTGTGTAAATCAGTGTAGATTTGTTGTTTTATGGTAGTTTTTAAGGTTAGAATGATCCCAGGTCGTGTTTGGAGTGTTTTGGGCGAGTTTTGAGTGAAATGAGGCTGTTCTTGTGTGAAATGAACTGAAAAGGCGGGTTCTATTTTAGAAACAGCAGCTGGGCACCCCCTAGGCACGGGCCGTGCCCAAGCCCAAGTTTCCTTGATGAGCACGACCCTGGGCACGACCGTGCTCTAGGTCGTGTTCCACTGTTGAGCACAAATTTTTCGGCCGATTTGGCCGTTTCTGATTTCTTTCATTTCCTAACATGTAAGTACTTATACATACATGTTTTCTAACTTAAATAACTATCTTTTCAACTCAAATAACATCCAATAACATCAATTTTAACATCATTCAACACTCAACGTATCCTATGCTACACATAATCATACCTAATTTTATCGCAAATGAAAGTTCCCTTTAAACTATATTTTCCTTATTTTAAAATGAACAAAATTCTGGGGCGTTACACGGCCTCACCACACGTTTCTTTGCACCAAAGAACACGTGCTCGGCTTCAACTACGCGTGTTAAGCTCCACCGCGCGTACTAGTGGCCCACAACGTGTTCTTGGCTGGTTTTCGGACATGTTTTTCTTTCTATACATACCTATGTGAACCATAAATCAACTATCAATCAACTCTCATTCTTCACATCAATACTTATACTTAATCAATCATTTTCTTATTTACTAATCATAGGACTTAAGGATGAGGATGTTACATTAGATGTCAATCATAAGTCATATATACATATCTAGGACATTGTATTTATATTAATTCTACAAATGAGAACACTACATGGTATTGAGTCATTAGTGGTTCTTATTGTGCAAGACTTACATCAATGTTTTTAGAACTAAAATCTTTGTGAAACTCTAAATGAATTACTGTTTACTTTGACATACGTCTAACATTCTTGTAATATGGTGAAAAGTATGGGAATGATTGGGTATGCACTAGTTCATGTTAGAGAGCATGAGAGATGTGAATTGATTATGCACTCTCAAGGAGCGAGAAAATCTAACTGGTCAGTAGATTAGTGAACTGAAAAGTGTATGACCATACCTAGATGTTATAATGTGTTTCATTATTTATTTGAAATTTTAGTTTAATTAGAATATCAATAAAGGAGTTAACTTAATAAGGACGACTATATTATAAATTATGTAATTTTGACATTTTAGGGTAAATGACTATATAAGATTTCATAAGGTCAAGTAAATTCCAACCACATTTTCATTCATTTTATATTGTTAGTATGGCTTACTAAAGTGAATGTATGACATATAGGATTACAGTTGAACAGAATGCTAAAAAGGCATTTTTAGTATTTCTTTAAGACACATATTCGAGCTAATTTAATTAGGCAAATAGTGTATGCTTGTATAGATAATCAAATGGACACAATGAGGCCCAGTAAAAGGGTAGACAACCCTAACGTATGAAGTGGAGAATTTGTTTTAATTAATTATTCTTACTAGTTATAATATCCTAATTAGAATTCCTATTTGAGTTGGTTGTCTAATTAAGTAATATTATTAAATAAAATAAAGAAGGTATTGTTGGAACTTTATTGTGAACAAAATCTAATAAAGATTTCCTAATTATTTGCCACCTAGAATTAGAGAGAGTTACATCTACATAAGGATACAGAGAGACAGAAAACCATAATCCTAATTATACTATGGTTGTTGACCACTTTTCTCTTTCTCTTCCTTCATAGTCTTGTGCCTTGTTCAAACAAAAAGAAAAATTTTCTCTTATCTTTGAGTTAGAAACCCACAGCCATACACTATAAGAAAAAATCTTCTTGTTCTTGCTAGTCGATCATCCAAAGGAAAGCAGAAGAAAGAGCGAACACATTGTCTAGATTGGAATCTATTCAAATGTATGTTAGACTAAAGAATAGTGTAGTTTGTTAAAAGTATCTTGGTTAGTGTTTCTGAAGAATTATGAAAACACACTTCAAAGGTAATCATCCGACGTTTGTTTAATTTATGTCCTAATGCTTGTATGAGATGGTCCTGTATGAAATCTCATTCTAGCATTTTTTATTTTTGATGTGTTGATTTGCCATGAAAATAACATATTAAAAGCATGTATGATTTCTAAAGTGGTCTCAAAGCCAACTCATACAAAATTAAGATTGATTTCCTTAAAAACAATTAGAATAAGAATTAAAATTGAGTCTTTGATTAAAAAATTTTAATTTTATGTTTGGCAGTTAATGTTAATGAGTAATACTTAGTGGTTTTAACATTGGCATGGAAGCCTATTATGTTTTGAATGAAGGTTTTGACTGAAAATCAATTTGATAAAAAAGTTGTTCTTTATTGATTTAAATGGCTACAAACTTGTTAAAACAAGTTGGGTAATTATTTATATTCATGGAGAATGATGAAAATTGAGTTTACATCAGGTTTTAAATTTTCATGAATCAAAATCTGCATATTCTGCAAATTTGTCGAATTTTTGTATGAGTACATGGACACTGTGTTATATGTATAATGGGTTATCTTTATCACTGTAATTGTATAAATGATCATCTAATATGCTATTTAAGTACATGGACACTGTGTTGTCCATGTATCTATTGCTCATTCCTATTGTAGTTATGTAATTGCCCATGTACTTTGACATAATGTTTGTTTTATGCATACAATTGTATCTTGGTATGCATGATGAGTGACATTCGTGTTATATGGATTTAATTTTTTTCAATCATGTTTATATATGTCATACATGATTTTAATATGTTTTTATTTTGTTTGAATAACTTATATTAAAATTGGCATTGGAAATTAATTGCTAAGTTGGTTTATAACAGAAGCCTTTTTAGCAAGTGAAGTAGAATTTTAAGGAATGGGTCATTCGATGAGTTCAATGGGCCTCAGTCCAAGATAGTCATTGTGATTTTCTTAGTTTATCCAAAGCATAATTTTTATAATGGGTTACACATACTAATCTTTAAAATTAGACTTCTATATTGACCATGAATGGATTGTATTTTGTGTTTGCAAATTTAGTGTTGAATAATTGAATTTGAATGGTGCCTTCATGGGCTTAGAGTCTATAATTTTTAATGTGTCCTATAAGCCATGTAAGGTTGATTCTAAATTTTTTTTAAGCTTATTAGAGTAGAAATTAAGGTGAAGAATTTGTAATCAAGCCTGAGAAGTGCAAAGCCCACCAAACTGGAGTGGAGAGCACAAAACCATCCAGAGTTGGAGCCACAATTTGGATATCCAAGCACTTTTAATAGCATATATCTTATTTGTAGGTTTTTGTGCCATTAGCTCATGCTTTATTTTTTATGCACTATTTGTCTATGTCATGTCAAATGAATGTAAAAAATTGTATTCCATGATAAGCAAATTAAAATTAATCTATGCAATAATAAGTCAAATTGTGGCCTTCTCGATTCAAACCATGTCAAGAACATAAAATGGCTATCATACACACTAGGAGTGCTGGGTATTCCCTTCTTTATTTGTGAAGCGTGGGTTGTGAGTGTGGGTTTGAGTTTATCTAGAATGGTATGATCAAACTTAGGCATTGTAAAATGGCTTTTGTACTAAACACTTAACATGTTAGTTTATTTGATAAAAGAGTGGTGTATCGGGCATGATTGGGTGTTTTCTACCTGAGCAGCTTAACATTTATATATACCAGATCAACTTAACTAGATTGTTATCTCAAAGTGGATCTTTGCCTATAAGAATCATTAACGACAAAATTTTTAAAGGGATATCAATTCAATTTATGGGATTAATAACACTTTAACTAATCTAGTTGGTCTTTATTCTATAAGGAAAAGATAAACGAGTTTAATTTGCTAGACTTGTCACAAAATTTGAGTATTGTATCATTACCCTCGGTACTTTTGTTAGTGCCCATGTACTGAAGATGAAAGAGTATCTTTAATACTTTTAAGAGGTTGGACATACTGGTTTCTAAAGATTTGTCCACTAAAATGATTTAGGGTCATTGCCTGAGTCATAAGGTCAGTTCATTATAAAGTCTCACATGCATATAATGTCCAAATTAATGATGGAGCTACATGGGATGTTGAAGATGCAAGAAGATATTTTTCTTTAGAAATCACATTCGATGCTCATGGGCCAAGGGGGACACATCAAGAAGAAGGAGAATGGATGAGAAAGTCAAAACTGTGTGTCCCAAGCCCTATAGGAGTAAGGGAGAACATAAAAATACTAAGGCAATCTAGTTGAGGATCAAAGAGAGCAGCAATACTTTCTTCTATTTAAACCAGATCTGTCATTAGAGGAACAACTGTAAGCTCTACAAGGAAAAGAAAAAGAGGAATGAGACCAAGGCATCCATTTTAGGTATTTGAGTTCTTCAAGCTTAATTGTTTCTACCACTTTAATATTTATATTAGTTGTGAATGTTCTAATATTTGTATTTCAAATTTGTTCGTACAAATAAGTAGGTTGCTTCTTGAACAAAGGAAAGGATGAGCCCCTTCATTGAGGTTAATAGCACATGGAGTATTTTGTTGGTCATCCTCTTCAATAGTTAGATTCTTATATTAAATTATGAAAAATGTTTAATGTTGACCTTGAGTCAAACATTGTTAGTATTTCATAATGATAAAAACTTCTTAGAAATGTTTTAATCATATGAGCTAAGATTGTAATTAGAAAGATAATTATTGAAGTTGTCATTTAGTACATATCAACAAGATAAATGTATACATAAAGAATTTAAGCAATAAGTGTTTAACAATACACGAGCTATCTTTATAAATAAAGATGAGTAATTAATTTAAGTGACTAAATGGGTCATACACATATAAGTGTAAGCCCTAGCTCCAAACATTATCAATGGACTACATTATTAGTTAAGTTGGTTCATTCTATCTTTCTATTATATCTCTGCACAAAGAAAGTATGGAATTCCATGGTTGAGTATCTTAATGTTTAAGTTGGCATATGTGAGGCATATGCCTATAGGACCTTAAAGAAACAAATTTTATTTTAAACACCCATACTTAGTCACTACTATGAGAATAGTAGATGAATTAAGACTAGCATACTATTTTTAACTTAGTGGGCTTGGTTCTACAAAAAACATAGTACATGGAATGTTAGTTAAAAATCATGGATACATGGTTAGGACATTGTATTTAGTTTAAATATGCCAGTGAGAACAACTACATGGTTCAAAGTCATAAGTAGTTCTCATGTGCAAGTCTTACATTAGAGTTTCTAGACTGAAAATCTCTACAAAAGTCTAGATGGATTTTAATCTACTTTAACATACAACTAACATGCCCATAAAAGGATGACAATTATAGATATTATTGGGCATGTATTGATTCATGTTAGAGAGTTTGAGAGAAGTGAGGGGATTATCCATTCTCGTGGAGAGAGAAAATGCCCATGCAATTGACCATTGAAATGGAAAGATTGTGGCAACACCTAGATAAACTAATGAGATTCATTGTTTATCTAAAAGAATTCAATGTCACTAGAATATTAAGAAAAGGAATTGATTCAATAAGGATGACTATTCAATGCCTTATGTAATTCCAACATTAAGAGTAAGGGACTATGTAAGATTGCTTCAGATCAAACAAAACATCGTCATTTAATTTGAATTGCCATAGCATTTTGCTGGAGTTATTTATGATCTTTAGGAAGTAATCATTCCTATTACCAACTTTAAATGGGCCTATAGGATCACACGCATAGACTAGGTATGAAAAAGGTAAAATTAACATTTCTAATTTTGGACGAATATTTAGGCCATATTAGGGATAATTATGTTTAGGGTCATATTATGGTTAATTCTATTTATGCACTAATTAGGAAGTTAATCATGAAGATGTAAGAATCCTTATTAGATGAGGATTAGGACTCGTTTGGACATGTTATGTCCAAAAACGTGTGCCTTATGCAAGAGGAATCATTCTCCTAATTATCTATTATAATTATTAACTTAATCCTAATTGACTTAAGATTCAAACTTTGAATTTAAATCAAAGTTGTATTTAATGCTAAAAATTAGAAGATTTGATAAGATTAGGATAAAGTGAAGATAAGGTAGAACACAATTAGGACATATTTTGTCCAAAACGTGTTCTACCTTAAAGATAAGCTTTACCTCTTTTCTTAACAATCCTAATCTGATGTAAATCAAAATTGAACTCAAATTTCAGTTCTTATCTTAGTAGGAATTGGCTAGGATAAGTGCAAATCTTTAGGTTTTTAATCATTCCTCTTTCCTTTAGGATTTTTGGACGTGTTACAATAAAAGAAGACGCTTTCTCTTTTATTTTTAATGCTTCTTGGCTAAAACTTGGCCGTATAAGGTGAGACAAATTTCGTTTCTATTTTTCTTGCTAAATGTGTTGTCGTGTACACCAATCGAGCTAGCAATCGACCTTTACATAAAGGACTAATTGTGTATGTATGAGCATATAGGAAGGTGCATACAAGTACCTTCTTTGTGACTGAAGGTTGGTGAATTGAAGGTTGTATAGGCTGGCCTTATACAATAGTTAAGAAATTTATTTCACCTCAAATTGTTCTTGCATCTAAATTAAGGTATGAAACTCTAAACTAGTTTACCAAGTTAATGTTAGTGTAAGCCCTAGCCCAATACATTGTTTGTAACTTTTTTTTATTGATTAATAAAATTATGAGACGTTGTTTTATCAGTTCATCTATTAACATGCGCTATATATATGATAAACTATCCAAAATTTTGATTAAACAATTGAGGCATCAAGGTTGAGGACCTTGATAGTAGAACCTAGAAATTTTGAGATTAACCTTCTAAATATCCTTAGTCACTTCTTTCCATGGGAATGGAAATGAATTAAGATTAGTATGAGCATTGTAAGTGATCATGTCCTATAGGCCACAAATACAGTATATCTAATAAAGTTCATAGGTATAATGTGGGACATTTTATTTGGAGAGCAATCACTATTTGCAATGTCAAATATCTGTCCTTGGACCTGAAAACACTATGTCTTTTATTTTGATTTTTTGTGTACTTTGACATACGCCAAACGTGATCCTCAAAAGTGTGGGCATAGTTGGGTATTCTAGGGATTACAAGTAGAATCATGAGTGAAGTGAAGGGATTAATGCTCTAATGAAAATAAGAGAAGATATTACTAGCCGCTTGATATGCAAGAATGAGGAGAGTGTATCCTCACACGAATGGAATGATTAGATCATTCATTCAAACTTATTAATCTTCTCATATAGATCAAGAAAGTGATTTATCACTAAATAATGATGTTTGGGAAATACCTTATGAAAATCATGATATCAAAAGTCAAGGAAAAATTTAATTGTTGTAGGGTTGTTGACACCACTCGTCAGCTATTTAATTATATATGGTCATAGTGTCTTGCTAGAGACCACCTATGATTTATGAATTATTAAATTCGTTATCATTATCGAATAGTCCTACAGATCGCACACAAATAAGAGAAAAGCAAAATGGTTTTTTTTAGAATTTCAGCTTAGTTCAAATTTCTGTCAATGGGATGGATCGGGCAATTGATCCAATTTTTGTAATTGGACCTTAGAAGGATGAAACAACAATTTTAAGAGAATAAAATTGTTTTGGATGATGCTGGATAATCCTTGTCCTAAATTAAGAAAAGGTGATAGAGAAATGTGGAGATGAAGATGAGTGTTTATCTTCTTTTATAAGAAGATAATTAAAATAAGGATAAAATCAAATTTGTATCATCTGCACATTTTTTGCCAGCAATAAAAGGGCATAAACATGGCTTTAAATTTTATTTAAAACACAATTTTAATCTCATTTGAATTAAGCCATATGGCCAAGTATTAAAAAGAAGCGAAAAGTCTACCATGTATTAAAAAGAAGACACAAGTCTACATTAAAACCCTAATTTTTTTGTCTCCACCTCCCTCTCTTGCCCTTGGTCATAGCTCCTCCACCAAAAATCAAAGTTTTGATTCTTTCATCATCTGTTATAGGAACAGGTTATTAGGGTGTAAAATTGATTTAATACAGTAGGTTTTATGTTTATTTTGATCCTAAAACTGTCTGGTCACGTGTAGGAATGTGTTTATTTCATAAAATGCAAACTTAAGTAGATAATTTGATGTTTTCAGACTATTTTGACATAGTTTATATTTAATGAGCCTGAAATTGATTTTTGAAATGGTGAGGGACTGAATTAGGTCATAGGCGTGATTTTACATGTTTTTTCTACTATCCAGAATTTTATTTTAGTGGCCTAATCACAAAAACCCTAAAATAGGTGGCTCAGCGAGAGGATTAATGACCTAGTTCACCTACTTAAATCTAAAGGAAATAAAATATTTTTGTCAAAAATTTAGGGACTAAATTAGTTGTGGGTAGCTTTAAATTTTTGTGTGTGATTTTATTTTAAGTATTTTTGTACTTTAATAAAATCATATAGATTTTACACCTATTTTTCTTATATCTGTAAAATGATAAATTGGAAAATAGGATCAAAATTATTTTTGGCACAAAATAAAGTGGTGTTTGTCTTTTGGGCTTGAGAACATTCATTCAATGAATGGTATTGGCTTGGACCAAGCCCATCACTGTGTTTTAACTCGAGGAGCCTAAAGGCACAATCTCCCTTAACGAGTTGGGCTTAAAAAATTAAAAATAGATTTGCCATGTTTAGGGTTGCATTTCATTTTGTTTGAGCATGTGGGCCTTTGGCCCAGATGGGTGTTAGGAATTTTTTTTGTTGAATGGTTTGCATGGTGCATTCATAGGCCTGGTTTTGGGGTTTAAAGGCCGTCTGAGCATATTTAATTGAAGAGTTTGTAAAAGCATACTGAGCCTATTTTTATAGCTTAAGTTCTTAATATAGAATCAGTATAGAATGAGGCCCATGCTAGGAGAAAGGGAAGTTCAGATGTGGAGCCTAACAAGGAAGGATGGATAGCCCATTTGGAGGTGGACTTGAAGCCTGAAGATTGTACTATGTAATAGTGTAGGCCTACTTATATGATCATTGGCCCATGATTATACGTTTACATTTTTGCACTTAGAATATGCATGTTATATATATGATGATGAATGAATGAAACATACATATGTCGAATTCACATTTTCCATTTTAAGCCATAATTAAAATGAAATAATCTTAAAAATAGTAAGTCATGTGGATTACCTTCCTAAATTAACAACCTGTCAATGCATCAAACATAAAAACATGGGTCATGCCAAAGCTAAGCACATTAGATTTTCTTTGTAATGCAGGGCTAAGATCGATGATTTTCTCAGCAACCATGACAGAGTGGGTGTAGATTAGTGCCATTGTTTGCACATTAATTTTAGGTTTGGACTTAACATGGGTCTGTGATGGTTCGTCAACCCTAGGCAATTAATGGGAAGTGTCCGACATGAAAATGCTAGTCCTATTGGAAATCAAGACTCATTTTGGGAAGATGATTAGATGGATTCCTACCTAAGTAGCATAGTCTTTGATGAAGAGAAAACTGGATCTCACTATCAAGAATAAATCACAAACAAGGGAATTATTTAATTGGATATTAATTTGTTGTTGAGTGACGGTCCGTTGGTTAAAGACCTCATAACTAACCTTCATTTTATTTTCTGTGTAGAAAAATTAATTATAAGTCATTTAACTCTGAATTATCCATGTGCTCTATCCTTGAAAAGGATAAAATGAAGGGCACAAAAGGAAATACCAAAACAAACTGAAGACATAAGTTGGAGGTGGTACCTCAACAAAAGCCTAGGTAGGTTTTCCAATCCACTTCATGCAATCGAAATAAAAAACCAAGAAAGTCCAATGCCCATGTTGGATCCAGGTCTCACCTCAATAAAAGACTAGGATGGTTTTGCAACATATTCCTTTGGACATTTGCTAGCATTTCCAAGAAAGAGGGAATTAGAAGAGATATTGTCTGATGTTATTGGAAAGGAAGAAGGATGTTGTGAAAACATCTTCATCATAGATTTATGTTATTGAAATAAATCTCTCTATTTCTACATCATAGGTATTGGATACTGGATATGGGTCAAACATTTATTGTGATATAAAAGGATTATGAAATAGGAAAGTTATTTCAAAGGGCACACTTGATCTTAGAGTCAAAAATGGAGCAAAAGTTCTTGCCATAAAGATCAGTGACTAAACTTTATGAATGCGGTCGGGCTTAGAGATACAGTTAATGGAATGTTTCTATGCATATGCAATGATAAGGACCATTATTTTAGTTTCAAACTTGGAAAATGATGATTTTACTTTTGTTATTGAGAATAACAATATGAGTACCCATCATGGTAACGTGTATTATGGAAGTGAATTCCTTAATAACAGTTTATATGTCATAGACTCATCAAGTCGTGACACCATATATAATTTAAAGGCTAAGAAGGTTAAGTATAATGAACTAAATCCTTCTTATTTCTAGCATTGTGTGTGATGCCCAAATTTAATCCTAATTATTCTTAATTAAATCGAAAACATGGATATATTTATTATATTTTTTTCATATAGTAAAGGATACTCGACAATGAAGATGTTTACGCATGGTTTTCCAAATACAATGCTTCAAGCCAAACATCTTATTATAAAATTGCCTATAACCCAATCCATGTTTATTTAAAAACGTGCTATGTCGACCTTCTTCGTTGAGATACTCCTAAACCTACCAACAACACAACCAACAATCTAAGGTGAGTAATTAAATAATCAATAAGCCACTTTGAAAAACTGACCAAAGTAGTTAATGCAAAAGTACTCGTTAATTAACGTGTTTTGGATGCATTATGAAGTAGGGTATACATCCCCATTTAAGTCCTAATTGATCTGTCCATTAAATTCAGTCATACTTAAGCATAAACATGTGTAGGAGGCACGGTCGTGCCAGTTGGCACGACGTTCGTGCTCATCCATCACTAAGAACATAAGTTTTGGTACCGGTTGTGTTGTGTTCTAGCCTCAGTAGCTCGACAAGCCGCCTATGCTGTTCAGCACGATTGACATGCCGACCTTCTGTTTCATTCGAGCAACATGCATTCTATCAAGCATAATCTAAGCAACTTCTCACATAACATTGTTAGTGTAAGCCCTAGCCCAATGCATTGTTTGTAACTTTTATTATTGAGTAATAAAATTATGAGGCATTATTTTATCTTATGATGTATTGACCTGTGGTATATTGTTTGATAAAATATCCAAGAATGTTAATTATATG
>CANYCX012424586.1:0-12046 GCA_948193385.1 Breynia disticha f. nivosa | reverse complement strand
GATCGTCAGTAGCAGCTGGGACCACATTCGGAGCGAAGCTAGGCGTGTGATACGAGGCGGACTAGGTTGGCATCCGGACTCATTTTGGATTTTGACATTTTGAATTTTGTACAGCCTCATACATGTTGGTATAGGCTTTATTGGCATTTGCATTGTTTTAAACTGTAAACCCCGTTTTTCGCACTCTGATGTTGTTACTATTTTGTATTTGACCGGTTTAAAGAGAATGCATGTATGCCACATTCGGTTTTATATTTATCACACATGTTATTTCATCTTTGTATTATGAATGTTGATTTTAAATTGATTGTCTCATAAAAAGAAAAAAAAAATATGGTAGTAAAATCGTATTTATCGAAAATGGATTGAAATGAATTTGGGGTTCACAAGTTTAGGTGGGACCCATCCCTCATCTTAAATTGAAAGTCCTTTCGTGTTAGTTAAATAGTATAGTCCAACCATTCACACTCTTATTCTTAAATAATCCACTCATTTCATCTTCTTCCTCGACCCAATCGTCCAAAGCCAGTTCACTCATTCACGCCTCTAGAACCACCCACACTTATTGCATCGTAGCTCCCCTCCATTGAGTTCTTCTGCTCTCAGCCAACAAATGGTGCACCCACGTCTTGATGTCAGCCGGTGGGTTCACTGTTGATCAAAGACATTACATAACTACCCTATTGGTTCTTTCGGCGTCAATGGGTCCTTTGCCTCTGCCACTATAGGTATGGAATTTGAAACGCTTAGCATTTTTAAAATTTCAAAGAAAATAGTGTAAAAACAGAAGTAAAGATGAGATTATGAGTTTACTTTTGAAATTGATTTTTTTGAACTAAATCTTCTTTCACAAAGAATGAACTTTAAAAATTTGTTTGGGACAATTGAAGTATGCATTATAGGGCTTGAGAGAACTTTCTAGTAGGTTATGACGTATGAAACATGATAAATAATATGGTTTTAATCGTATATATGGATTTTCTATTGAAATTTTATATTCTTTTTTCTTTTTTTTTTCACTTTTGTCCATACATTTTACTTCTATCACTTTTTTCCCTCAACTTTCATATCATATTATTTGGACCAAAATTATACAAGGTCCATGAGATAGCTTACAATGAAGGAAAGTCCATAATGACATCAAGTCTATAATTGGTTGCGGGAAAAGTCAAACCACGGATTTGATGAATTAATTAACGAGATTATTTTGGGACAGGAAAGGAAGATCTAATCAGGGGATATTTGATTGGTTTGGAAAGGAAAGAAGACTAATTAAGAACCTTAATTGATTTACTGTCCATGGGAAACAAAGCCATAAATATGAAAGTGAATCAGGAAAGGAGGTGTCGACAATAATCCTGGAAAAAGACTCATTTTTTGCTTCACATTGTAACCAGTGACATTTTTCATTTTTTCTAGCAACTTTCAGTTTTTCTTGGTTTCTTGTTTATTTTTATTAATTGTCAAATTGACGATTTAAATCTATTGACTCAAGGACCCCTCAGAAAAGATCGTCCTAATTTTCTCAATTAGCAATCGTTTGATTTTAGAATTTCGTATTTTGCACGTTTTTCTTATTTTCTATTTGGAATAATGTTAAAATTCCTGACACACTCTTCTTTTATTTTCTAACTCTGTTCGCGCTTTCGTTATTAGGAAAGGACGACATTTATCGTCATTCAATTGAGGCAAACAATTTGACACGTGGCGACGGGACGTTTTTAACATTGTAGTGACGAGGAATCAAGATGCCGATGCCAAAGATCGGAGGAAACAAATAGATACACAATGACGCATGCGCCGGTAATGGGACAACCCAAGGACCATGAGTCAGAGATGAACGCATTGATCACTGAGTTGTCATTAGTGATGCAGAATCAGATGAGTTTGGCAACCCAGGTTCTCACTCAATCCATAACACAGTCTCTTACCGACTCCATGACCCAAATGATACAGACCATGACTCAGATGATGCAAGATGGCTTTGGTCAGAAGGGGACCCATGAGCGTACCGCAAAAACACCTGCTGGTGAAAGAATCCAGGCCTAAAAAAGGCTGGAGTCCACTGCTGAACCTCAGCGGATTGTTCCTGTGGACGTTGAAGGAAAGACGAAGACCAATGGTGGACAAGAAGCCAAGGTAGATGTTGCGGCTTCAGACAAAGGGAAGCAGATAGTGGCTACTGTATATCAGCCACCTTATAAGAGGGACGATGTGTCCAAAGCCCTGACTCTGCTAAGGGCGAAGCCCGCTACACGTACCCATGGGTACACTAGGCCATTGACGCAGCTAGCGTTGTATGAAGGAGATAGTACCTAGTCCGCAGCCAGAGGTGTCATGCTTGAAGGCAATGAGCTACGAATCAGTGTGTTGCGCCTAGGACAAAATTCGCCACTGCTCGCCCACACCCTTTACGATGGAAACTTGGGGCCAGTGAATGTTAATGCTGTGAGAGAGGTGGTGCAGGATTTACTAGGCCCGGGTTTTTGCCTAATAGCTAGGCCAGAGTTCAAAAAGTCATATCCAGAGTACATTGACAGAGAACTATTCCCTAAATGGGTAAAGATCCCTGACTTTGCTTTGTTTTCAGGGGAAGGAAGACAGTCCACGGTAGAGCATGTTGCCAAGTTCACCACGCAATGCAGAGGGTTTTTTGGACACCCAAATTATCAGAATATACTGCTGAGGCTTTTTCCAAATTCTCTCACTGGGATAGCCTTTGTATGGTATGTTTACTTACCAAGGGATTCTGTTTTTAGCTAGCCAAATATGCAGAAGCTTTTTCACCCTCAATTCTTTCGAAGTGAGCCAGATGTCAGTATAATGGACATGTCCAGGCTGACCCAGGCCCCAGGGAAGAAAGTAGATGATTTCATTGTCAGATTCAAGAAAATGAGGAACAAGTGCAAGTTGATGATTCCAGAGATAGCTATCTCAACAACCAAACATAAGATCAATCTGTTGATATAACATGTCATATGTAAATGCAAACATGCAACAACACTCAAAACTTTTATGCCCAGCTCTGATGAGGAGAGAGAAAATAATTTAGGAGCAGCAGTCAACTCACCTGTATAATCTATAAGTCTACCTCAACTCACTACTGGATCTTCAAAAAAAAATCGCAGGTGATGAGTTGCAAACTCAGTGAGCGGTAATTAATATAACCAATTATATCATTTAATCATATATACCAATTTTTAGTAATATCAAATAAATGCAATACTATAAACCATTTATAATCAATAAACATTTCCTGTAATCTTGTAGATCATATACAATAAGTTTGTATTTTTGTCATGCAACGTAATAAGTAATTCTATGCTATATAATTCCCCTCTACATAATGATCTCCCTCTACAGTATAAAGTCCCTCTACAGTATAATATTTCCCTCTATGTATGATCAATCATATATCACCAATCCACACCTCACTAATACTATATCAACACCATATCATCACCAATCATATTGTATCATATATATCCTAAATTGCAGCATACAATTGTATAATGTAAATAACGTAATGTACCTATTTACATTTCTATTTCGTATGTATTGCATTTCGATCATATAAACGTATTCGTTACCAATTTATACTATTTCCACATTTTCACGATTTACCATTTATTCGCAATCCATATAGTCTAACAATCAATCATTTACTATAACATATTAATTCACATAATTCTTTTATAATTTCGTATTTAACGTGAGTTAGACTACTCACCTGCTAGTTGAAGTACTCAGACTGGCGTGTAGTCGTGTCTTGTCCAGCTCACCTACTTTGTCGTCCTATACAATTATATACGAAAATCTCTATTAAATTCAATATAATAACATATTAATATGCATGCTCCTAATTCGGTCTTATTAACCCCTATGACATTAATCTCTACCATTTTTCACTTTAAACTAACTCTTGTATAATTATTAAGACTAAATACTTTGTAAATACTTATCACTATCTCCGAAATTTTCTATTTTGATTATGCTAAATGACACTTGGCTCGATTCTACGATCAATTTTATATATAACACTTCTTTTCTAGATTCTATTCCTTATTTCGCTCTTTCCCCAACTCTCTGTCGCTTTCCTTTGGTTTACTTTCCTTTCTGTGACTATTTTCAGTTTGAATGCAGCTTAAATACTGTTTAAATTACCAGCATGACCGTGCCCATATCAGCACGCCCCGTGCCAACTTCCATTTTCCACTTGTCGCTCAATTTTTCAACGTTTTGGGAAACTCAGCACCTCAGCACGCCCTGTGTTGAGCTTGGCACGACTGTGCCCTTCTTTAATAGCACAATCGTGTTGATTTTTTAGCATGATCGTGCTCTTCATTTACCAGCAACACGCCCTCGTGTTGCCAGTATGCCCACCATGCAGTGCATCTATTTTCTCACCAACTTCGCAGTTGAAAGGAAAGACATAAATATATTTCATTTAAAAGCTTGACCAAGTTTGGTCATATACAAAATGTAAAGTAAATACAAAAGTATGCAGAAGCATGATTAATGTAATACAATCATGAATGTAAATTATTTCTATACTGTAGTTCGTATGGATGTGCAAAAGTGGGTAATAAAAGAAAGCCCTCAAAATCAAGCTAAGGAACCGACCTAATCAGTCACAATATCACCTTTCGAGCCCGTCAAAAGTAACTCCCAACCGAATCTACTGTCGCTCTGTACAATTACCACAATCACACATGCATGTGCATAACTAAATACACACTAAGTACATCTACAACACTTACCAAAGTAGTTAATGCATAAGTACTCGTTGGTAAAGTGCTTTAGGTGTTTTATGTATTTAGAATAAAGGATTCATCGTAACATTAACTAATTTAATAAACTTTAGTACATTATCTGAGATAGGGAACCATAAGTCTTAATTGTACCTAACTGCCAAGTATTAAGTTGATTATCATTCCTCTTCTTAAAAGTATTTGTTTTACACTTTTTAGTTAACGGAAATAGTCTGGGGAACAGCTTGAGTGAACCTCTCTCCAGGTCCTTCGACCCTACTTACTTGGCTCTAGAAGTGAAATGGTTTGGGAAATAGTTTGGCTGAACTGTTTCCAAACCCGTTTGTGCCTCACTGACTTGACTTTCCAAGTGGAACGTCTTAGGAAACATTTTGCCTAAGCCGTTTCTCAGCTCGTTCTAACCTACTATGTCCAAAAACAGCGCAACTTATCATCCAACAATTCACATAACATACACTCAATACATAAGCACATAAGAATCTCAAGCAAATCAAACCACACCAAGAAAATCTTAAGCACACTTCCTCAATCTTAGTTTCACATCATCCATTAAACATTCCATTAATCACTTTCACGCATTAATACATAACTCCACCAAATTACACAACATTAATCCAAACACAAGGTTCACACATACAATTCATTTCCATATAATAACCATACCAATGTTTAAATGTGAATGTATGCACTTATGAATGCCTCTCATTACACAAAACCCCCAAATTAACCAAACCCTAAAATCTCAAATCTTCCCCTAACTCAAAATATTAAGCTAAATACTTACTTCTCTAAGAATCTCAGTAAAAACCCACATAACCTACACAAAACTCACTCCATTACTCATAAATTTGATCTAGGGTTAAATGTTTACGTTGCTCCAAGTCACGTCAAAACCCTAAGATTCACTTAGATCATTGTTCCTTCGTGAGGTTATGAGTCTCTAGGTGTGGGGAGTAAAGATTTGTGTTTTGGAAAGGTTGGAAAATGTTTCCTTGAGTGTTTGGACGGATGGGTGTTTGACTAAGGTTGTGATTTAAGTTTTCTCTCTTTCCTCTCTCTCCAATAAGCTTCTATTTTTAAATTCTCATCAGGTCGAATGGTTTGGCAAACTGTTTATCCAAACCATTCGCCTGCCCATTTTTGCTTATAGCAGCGCGAAACAAATCCCTTGTCTTCATTCAAAACGGTTTGGGGAACGATCAGCACTGACTGTTTCCCAGGCCGTTCTAGCTTACTATTTCCATATTTCTTCGCTAATTTTGGTTATATTTTTTGGGGCGTTATAGTAAGTACGTAATAAATACACACTCACCTCGAAGTCTGATCTAAGATTAACGCTCCAGCAATCACTCCAACTCGACGTCTGCGTCGCCTTTTAAAATCAAAACACACACACATGTATGAATATCCATAAATATTAAAAATTCTTTCTTCATTCCAATTTACTCCCAAGTCTACATTTTTATGTTTTATTCTATTTCCTACGTTCACTTACCCATCTTATGTCCAAATCTCTCTTACTCTCTTCCTTACCGTGTACCTACCAAGTATCTTATCACCTCTCTCTCTCTCTATAAGTGTCCCCTTTCCTCTTTAACTATTCAAATAATTAAACCCATTTCATTCCCTTACTCTCCCTACTTGCAGGAACATTCTAAGCCCCATGTAAACCTCCAACACCTCGTCTTTATCATTCCTTCTTATGAAATTCAAAATTTTAAGGAAAGAGTTTAAGATCTTACCTATTGATTCTTCTTCCCAAGTGAAAGATCCTCCTTTTTAGGGTTAGCTTCGAGATCCTTAGGGTTGTAGGCGTGGGAAATGGGGTTAAAGGTGTTTGAGGTGGTTTGTGAGTGTGAGAGGTCTGTTTTGAGTTTTGGGGAAGATGTCTCTAGGTTTGAAATATAGTGAAACCTAGTTCTTCCCCTATCTAAACATTTCTCCTGACCCAAATGGTTTGGGAAACAGTTTAGCCAACTTGCTCCTTAAACTGTTTGGCCCTTCTGCCTTAAATGTGAGTTTTGAAGACTCGAACGGTTTGGGAAACAAATTTACTAAACTATTTCTTAGACTGTTTGGTCTAGTTTAATGCAACTTTTTCATTTTTTGTATACGAGGCCCTTCTGAGCCTTTTTCTACTTTTCCCTAATTTATTAATTAAATTAAATTAGAGTAAATTTAGGGCGTTACAGTAATTTTACCACTAATATGCGAATAACTGATCCATGTCTTTGACATTGCTTACATTCTTTTGCCATAAATATACAATCTTTTTGGAAAGAAGGCCAAAAAAGCATGTTGTCTTAATAACCAAGACATTTTTTTCTCCTTCTTGATGTAAGCCACACAAGCTATGATGAGATTTTGCCATTATTCACGTAACTTCATCTATATTTACACAATGAAGAAGTAATCCATCTCCACCTTTTCAAAATCATTCATCATTTATCAAAGTATAACTAGTCAAAATGATAAACAACTTTCTTTTGGCCAGCAATTGATTTGCTAAGGCAAATTTCTATTTCTTCTTGCCAATCTGTGTTCCTAGATATTATGGATATATTGTTAATCATTTTTTCCAAAAGATTAGCAAAACTTTGAATTATTTCCAAATATTTAGTCAAATTGAATGATACTTTAAATCAAGTTGCCAATTGTGCTAATTTATTGGCAATTACATTTTTGAGCCAAGAATAGTTTAATTAACCATACATCCAAATACTTTAATAAACAAAGCACTTGATTTTTAAATTTTTCTAGGACAAGATCTAAACATTTATCTTATTTATTACTAATTATGAGTAACCATATATATTTATTCATGGTGCTCATTGCCTTCATGCTAACTCGAGACCCATGCCAAAAGTTTCTACTCTACTTTATTGTGAGTACACTTTTCTCTTTATATATGAGAAATATATACCATAGATCATCCTAGAATTACTAAACTCACCTATGCTTTGGTAAGACTTCGTCAATGATCTGTCAAAATATAATTGCCAAGGGATTTTTTCAAGATATATTATTTGCTTTGGAATTTGATTTTGCAGGGCAAAGGGTGATCAACCAAAAAATTAGCCTGAGCTTGCTTTTTAACTAATTTCTGCAACATATAATCTATTGCACCAAAGATAAACTCCATTTACTTATTTTTCTTTTAGTAATGGACTCAATAATATAAACTTAAGAACATCTTTTGGAGTAGTAATAAAAATTATGTGGATGAAAAAATAATGTCTTAACTTTATTGAAGCAAAATACAAAGATAAACATAGTTTTTTATAAACATGGATATTTACATTTTGCTTATAACAATCTACTACTTAAATAGAAAATTGCTCTTTCTTGTCCATTGAGATCTTGTCCAAGCATATAGAATCCTGTGTCACTGCCACATAAAGCTTTAAAGGTCTTTCAGCCTTGGGCGACACCAAAATAGGGGGTCTATACGGATATTCCTTGAGAGCATCAAAAGCTTTTCTATGTTTGCATGCCTAATGGAAGTATTTAGAAGCCTTAAGTTAGAAAAGCAACAAAAATATTTGTGTTTTCCCTGCAACATAAGAAATAAACTTTCGTAAATAGTTAATATGTTCTAGAAAACCTCGCAGATCTTTTTTATTCTTAGGAGGTCAAATAGCCATTAAATTTGTTTATATCCTAAATAACCATCCATAAATAAAAATGTATGATATTTAATCGTATTATCAATTAGCATATCAGCTATAGGCATAGGGTATTCATCTTTTAATTTACTTTTACTGAGATTCCTAAAATTAATACTGACACAAATCTTACCATTTTTATTTTTAACTGATACAATGTAACACCCTCAAATTTAATCCCCAAAAGCAGGTGAAAATCAAGGAAAACAATGGTAGGGGTATTAGAAATCATAAGGGGTCGAGGTACACCGAGACGGGAGTTAAAAACGATGGATGTACTAGACTGGGGAGAAATAACGTATGTTAACCAAAGGGGTAACATACATTATTTTGGAAAACAACAGAATAATGTATGTTACTTGGAGATTAACGTATGTTATTCTGGGCAGAATACCAGAATAATGGATGTTGATTAAAGTACATTAGGTTTTTCAAAACCTACGTTATTGGGACACTGGACACTCCATTTAAGTGACAGAAATAGTCTAAAACTGGGGGAAAACGTAACCAAAACCCTCAAAACATTCCCCAAACCTTAAGGCACCTTTCTAAGGTCTCCTAAACGTAAATCCCTTCTACCCACATACAAATTACAGTAAAACATACACAAAATCCTTACCTCTCATCGGATTTCTATTCTTGCCTAAGTTGAAGAACACCCGATCGAGGTAAATTCTAAGTCTTTGAGTTAGGATAAGGAAAATAGGGATAAATTAGTCGGTTTAGGGTGAATCTCATTGTAGAAAGAAGAATCGTAAGAAGGGAACAAAAGAGATTAGGGTTAGGCAATGAAGAGGTTTGAAGAGTAAAGGAAATTCAAGGTTATATGGTGAAAACATATCCTAAATTGTTAACATGTTAAATCATTTTAACCATATTGTAGGAGCCAAAGCCACGGAGGAGTCGGAGCAACAGCTAAACAGACTCGCTTAGGGATTTAAGGTAAGTGTATGGCCCATCACTTACTTATCCATATATAGTCTTTGCATGGTTAAGTATGTTGGCTTAAAGTGCATAATCATATATGTAAACATGAAATAGAAACCCATATGCTATGAAATAGGATGTATGGTATGTGTGTGTTTATGTGCGAGTGGAATGGCAATGCTTGCAATGTGTGCTATGATGTATTATTGTGCATGATTGATGTTGATTTACTTTGACTACATGAAATGTATGCAATTCTATGGTTCATCATGAGTGTGTGAATGTATGAATCAGGATGGTTTTGTATGGCAGGTGAGTTTATTGAATGAGATTGAAATGTGATTTTTGAAATGTTTGTGAAATGTCTTGATATGTGTAATGGGTGATAAATGATCTTGATTACATGTGTTGGGTTCATGAATAAGTATGAGTATTTGAATGTGTTGGTAAATGAGTACATTATGTGTTTTGGAAATGTTAGACAATGGCTTATAGAATGGCATGATTAAGCATGTACAATATTCATAATCATGTATGTGGAATAAATACATGGTAGATAAGAGCATGAGATTTGAGAGGTCACACAAATGGTATTTTGAGAATATAATAAGAAAATTGTAGGAAAACCCTTGGTTGAACAATGTGGTTATAGATAGTTATGTTAGAGTGAGAGATTCTAATCACATATGTTATGGATGCAAGAGCACCAAGTGAGAGTGAGTGATTTTAAACATGTGGATGTTCTGTTGATCAACTTACGTGATAATGGTCATGTGAGAGTGAGTGATTCTATGCACATGTGTCATAGATGGAGGGTTTTGTGTGAGAGTGAGTGATTCTAAGCACATTCGCACCTGTTTGAACAATGAGATGAGAAAGGGGCAATGTGAGAGTGAGTGATTTTAATCACATTTGACCCGCATAGAGATTGGTAATGCGAGAGTGAGTGATTCTAAGCTCATTTACCTAGAAAGAGGAAGGTGTCATGTGAGAGTGAGTGATTCTAATCATAGTGACACCGATTGACCAATGAGAATGAAAACGAAAATGTGAGAGTGAGTGATTCTAATCACATGTGCCACAAATAGAGAATGTTAATGCGAGAGTGAGTGATTCTAAGCATATTTACCTGGAAATGGTAGGTGTCATGTGAGAGTGAGCGATTCTAATCACAGTAACACTGGTTGAACAACAAAAGGAAGAAGTGAGAGGATCCTTTGAGAGAGAAAACATGATATTGAGAAAGAAATAAAGGAAAAAGGAATGCCATGAATATGATGCATATGCATTGGTCATACTTAGATTTATATTGTGAATGGTTGATAGCATCCATTTTGTTATGTCAATGTATGTTACATGAGTTGTGATTAATCATATGATATGTGCTACATGAGTGAAGTGCTTGAGAATGTTGAATATGTGGAGAATGTTGAAAGGATTGTATTTGCATGTTGGGACGCTAGTGTATTAAGTGAATGATTGATGTTTGTATCAATAGAAAGTTGATAGGATGGACTAAATGTAAGAGGTGATGTTTTGTCATGTGTAATGTGATTCATGCGTGAAGTATGCTTTCTTGTTAAATTTTAGGATTGTGATTAAATGATTGTCGTATGTTCAATTAAAAAGGTGAGATAAATGTGATATGTTTGTGTGCTGAGATAAGAGGGCGAGTGAATGCATGAAAGGTACTTTGTATGATGAATTATTACTGTGCAAATTACATAAGCATTATGTATGAATTAAAGGCTTATTTGAATGTATAATGAATTGATAATATGAATGAGTGGTGTTTATGTGTTCAAATGTTTATGTTAGGATTGAACGTGTTATGCTTACAAGTTTAATGTTATAAAGTTGGTTGTTTGTATGATAATGGAACTTGTTGATTTAAATGTGTACAAATGTGGTATGTTGGTATTTGGACAATGCAGTTGTGTTTTAAATGATTTGTGTGAATAGGAATGTGACCCCCAAATTCAAACATCACTCATGTATAAACTCCCCTCCTACAAGTGATACTTGAACTTGGAAATCAAGTATTTGTTTTTAAAACGATGGAAAATAAACAGTAAAGGAGATGGAAAATGAAGGACATAAAACCAAATCATCTTTCATAAACATATTTACAAAGTTTTACAAAAGAGTTCAGGTTACGAAAGAAATAAGAGTCATAATGATCCTCTTTCGATGATAACCCGAAAAAATACAAATAGAGACTAGTCCACTGCCCGCCTTGGTTCGTCTCTTTAAATTCTCCAAATAAAGCAGCAACGCACACACCTACTTGTCCAAAATTAAATCTTCTCAAACCCCTGCCAATATTTAACATGGCCAGAATTTAAAGCACGTGAGTTTTGACACCCTGTAAGCAACACTTACCAAATGGACAACCATTCCAAAATTATAAATAAAATCACATAATTAAATTAATTCAGATTGTAATCATATACAAGGTAATACACATGATCATAGAGTCAGAATTTATACAATAACGCTTAATCTTTTACTTAAGACAAATTTTGATCTCAATTTAAGCAGGAAACAGGTTGTTACGCGGAGTCAACACCTACTCCACGCTGTGGTACAAAAATACACGAACTCGCCACCACTCCGCGTAGTAACGTGCAGACAAATGCGAATTCAGCCTCAAATTACGCAGACTCAGATCTACCCCGCGTA
>CANYCX012424134.1:0-12345 GCA_948193385.1 Breynia disticha f. nivosa | reverse complement strand
AATTTTTAATTGCATGTTATATCACTTGTCAAAAAGAAACTTTACAATTATACATGTTTGTTAATTTTTTCTTCTTTCATTTAATTGCACCAAGTCAATTTAAATACGTCGTTCCCTGTGAGATTCGATCCTGGAGGGTATACTTCTGTGGTAAAACTACACCGATCTAGTACGCTTGCTAGAACCTGGTCAGTCAGGATCAGACTCGCAAGGTTATGAGGCTGATGATGAATGGGACAGCGAAGACCCCAAGGACATAGGGAAGACTTCGCTGGAGAACCAAGAGGATGCCTGAAGACATCCTCACTCGCGCAAGGGCTTGCGAGTCCTTGAGAAAGGAAATCTCCGCATAAGAACTTATGAAGGAGAGGACTGAGATGAAACTCAACCAATGTCTGGGTGCATATTGAAGAGGAAGAAGTCTCAAAAAGAGATGGATTTGTGTTATTAGAAGTGTCTTCAGAGATCGAGACAACTCCACCACAAGTAAAAGATTATCAAGGTAAACTTAGGCACAGTATAGGAACCTTGGGTTCATAAATCAATGGCTTGTTAGAAGGCTCATTCAAAGAAAACTTGATCGAGTTACTAAAGGAAAATCGAGAGTGCTTCGCATGGGATTACCAAGAGATGCTAAGTCTAGATCGCGAGCTGGTAGAGCATAAGTTACGCACTAAGCCTGGCTACAAGCCAGTTAAGCAACCGCCTCGCAAGATGACTGAGGAGATCATGGACTTGGTGCTATAGGAAGTCCAAAAGCTATTGAAAGCAGGCTTCATTCGTATGTCCAGGTACATTGAGTGGATTTCCAATATCGTTCCAGTTAAAAAAAAAGGTAAAATTCGCGTGTGCATTGACTTTAGAGACATAAGCAAAAGCACACCCAAGGATGAATATCCAATGCCTGTCGCTTATATGTTGATTTATAATACTACCAGGTATCATGCCTTTTCTTTTATGGATGGATATTCAGGGTATAATTAAATCTATGTGGCAGAAGAAGATATCCATAAAACTGCCTTTAGATGTCCTGGATCTTTAGATACTTTCGAATGGGTGGTTATGCCCTTTGGCCTAAAGAATGCAGACGCAACTTACCAAAGGGCAATTAACTTAATTTTTCATGATGTCATTGGATGTATCATGGAGGTGTATATTGATGACATTATATTTAAGTCAATGTCATATCAAAAGCACATAGATGATCTCGATTAATCTATTGCCCGAATGAAACATCATGGGTTGAAGTTAAACCCATTAAAGTGTACCTTCAATGTGTCATCGGGTCATTTCTTAGGGTTTCTTGTCCATAACAAAGACATAAAGGTTGATGCCAATAAAGCAAAGGTCATAATTTCCATACAACTCCCTAGAACTAAGCGAGAATTGCAAAGTGTTTTAGGCCACTTAAATTATTTATGGAGGTTTATTTCTAATGTTGTAGGTATAACATGAGTGTTGTCGTCGTTGCTCAAGTCAAAAGCTTCTGAGGATTTCTCTTGGACGAGTGAACACCAACGAGCGTTCGATGATCTCAAGAATTACTTGTCCAAGCCCCCCATTTTGGTTTCTCCTGAAGCTGGAAAACCTTTAAAGGTATATGTAGCTGCGACAGAGGATTCGATAGGCAGTATGCTCACACTAGACATCAATGGGAGAGAGAGAGCAGTCTTTTATTCAAGTAGGAGGTTGCTAGATACAGAATGTAAATACTCGTACATAGAAAAACTATGTTTATCTTTGTATTTCTCTTCAATAAAATTACACCATTAATTTCTTGTTTATAAAATTTTTGTTATTGCCCCAACCAATGTGCTTAAGTTTATGCTGTTAAGTCCTTTGTTAAAAGGACAAATTAGTAAGTGGAGTCTCTCCTTAATTCAGTATGATTTAATTTATATCCCTCAAAGGTCTGTTAAAAGGCAGGCCTTAGCGAATTTCATGGCTGACTATCCAATGCCCCATGATGAATATACTTTAAGGGAAATAGTGTATTTAGGGACGACCCCATGGCTCATGTACCAAGTCCTGCCAAGGTATTGGTTTATTTTTTACCATTTTTAGAATATCCTCGGTATGTGTCTCGCATAGGCTTAGTGAGTTGTACTCACAACAAAGCTGAGTACGAAGCTTTGATTATGGGCCTTGTGTTGGCATAGAATTTAGGGATACCTGTTTAGAGATATTTGGTGATTCATAATTAGTGATAAACCAAATAACTAGGCAAGCGAGATGCTTACATCTAGTTTTGGAGAAGTCCAGAGCTCAAGCATTCCAGTTGTTGAAATATCTAGAGATTATGCGAATTCAACATGTTCCTCGTATAAAAAATGTTGTCGCCAATGAACTGGACCAGTTGGCATAGGCTTAAGTGTTTCAGTTGATTTGATTAAGGACTTGACAGTGATTGAGGGTGGTATAGATCCGAAAGATCAAATCATAAATGTTGTTTCAAACAATTATGTGTTGATCAATGATGAATTATTCTAAAAAGGTGGGGATGGATTGTTGTTGCGATGTGTGAATGTAGATGAATCCATGAGAATAATGGCAGAATCTCACCATGCCTTATGTGGTTTGCATCAAGCAAGATAAAAATGTCTTGGTTAATCAGAAGACATGGTTTCTTTTGTTCTTTTGGCCTTCTCTGTAGAGAGATTACATGGTCATGGCTAAGGGGTGTAAACAATGTTAAAGGCATGGGGCTATTATTCATGTGCCATCAATAGAACTCCAATCAATTATGAAACCTTGGCCATTTAGAGGATGGGCAATGAATGCAATTAGCGAGATAAACCTTTTTGGGAAAGGGTGTTTTCATATATCTTGGTTGCGACAAATTACTTCACCAAGTGGGTAGAAGCAGTGCCAATGCAAACTATAACTCAGAGTGGAGTTATACTTTTTATTAAGGAGCATATTATTTTAAGGTTTGGGATCCCTCAGTCAATTACGGTTGATCAAATGACAACTTTCAATTACGGTTGATCAACTCCTTACTATGCTCAATCGAATGGTCAAGCTAAATAAACGAACAAGATAATTAAGAGAAATATTGTAATGCCCCAAAAATAAGTATAATTACGATAAATAAAATAGGATTAAAACCTGGATATGAATGATCGAAAAATCTACTGTAAATTTTCAGCAGCAGCAGATGAGCACTGGCGTGCCAGGGAGCGCGCTCATCACAGTTGGAAAAGATGGCACACGTCGTGGACACGAGCCGTGCCAGGTCCGTGCTAAAATTGAGAGGCACGACCCATGGCACGAGACGTGCCTTTATCGTGCCAAAAAGGCGGGCCACGACCTGAGGGCACGATCCGTGCCTAGGTCGTGCCCATCATCTGTTTCAAAACCGAAACACGCGACTCTTTCTCTTATTCAGAACAAAACTCAGCAAAAACCCTAGAAACACAACCCTAACCTTCCTAGACCTCGAAACCTTGTTTCCTACACATAGGAACTCATCATTTTTGCAAAAGGACAAAATCTAAACGAGCTCAAGAGTTGTGGGACGGATTTCGGCGAGGTAAGTTTCGATTTTTGAGAAAATTTATGTGAAATAGGGTGAGTTTTGTGGAGGGTTTCATGGGATTTTATTTGTTATTAGTTATGGCATGTGTGTTTAACTTCATAATGTCGAAATGGTGATAGATTGAGGATGTTAGGGTTTATGTAATTGGGGAAGTATGGGAATTAGGAATTTGAATGTGAAATTGAGTTTGGAAATGTGTGTAGTAAGCCAAATGTGGATTGATATGTGTAGGATTTAGGAATTTGGGATCCTGGCAAAGTTGAGCCGAGAACCGGTTACGCGGATTACGAGTTGTAAGTGCACTTTGACGCTTAATATAGCAAGTTTTGCCTTTGAATGAGTTAATTTATGTGATTTTGATGGAATTGACATGAGTTTGTGTTGTTGTATATGTGTTTGATGAAATTGGTGTTAGTAAGTGCTCTTGCCACTTACTTTGATGTGATTTGTTATGAATTGATGATGCTTGTATACCTATTACTTCCTTAGTGTGATTGGAAATGAGATTATGCTTTGGGACTTAAATGTGTGAAAGATATTTGTGCGGATGCTTACTAATGAGAATGGTTGATTATGTATGCTTACTTGATGTAATGAATGTATGTGTTATGAATCGATGATTTCCATGATGAAAGAATGGATATGTGAAATAAGAATTGCTTACGGTACATTATGAAAGGTGGTGAATGATACTGGAATTCTTGAACTTGCATTGTGACATATTGTTAATGGCAAGCATTGAGCATCTATGTATGTCATATAGAGGGGTTTGTGCCCAAATGAGAATAAAAAGGGTTTGTGCCCAAATATAAAGAAAAGGGGTTTGTGCCCAAATGAAAAGAAAAGGGGTTTGTGCCCAAATGAAAAGAAAAGGGGTTTGTGCCCATACGCTTGTTAAGAGGGGTTTTGCCCAATTAAGGCTCCAGAGCAATGCATTGTGTGTTTGCATTAGCACTTTCATAAATGCATTCACGCATTTTGAGGATTGATGTTTATGTGAGAAATTTGGAATGTTTAAGAGCATGAATGAGTATATGTGTTTATGAGATTGAATGAGGAAATTGGTTTATGAATATGGACATAAGTATGGTGATGCTTAGTTATATGTGTGTGTTATGGAAGGGTTGAATGATTTGTATGTTGATGTTATGATTGTGGATCTAATCTTGACTAAGTGGGTTGATCATGTGTTTAATGGACAATTGATGTGTTTTGTGTGTATGAGATGGATGTGTAAGTGTTCAGGAAGCTTGGTTTGATATACTCAAACTTGTATTAGATGTTTATGTTGAATTATATGATTGTGGGCTTAATCTTGTTGAGGTATGTGGATGTTATGATTGTTTGATTAACTCTTGTTAAAGTGGGTCAATCATGTGTTGAATAGATACTTGTGGTAATTTGAGTGTATAAGAGAGTTATATGAATTGATTTAAGTAAACTAGTGTAACTTATGTGATTTTAATGTTGAAAACTGTAGGTCAACACGAGGGCGTGTTGTACAGTGCGATCTCACGTCTGAATTGTGTTGACGGGGCAGGATCTCGTGTTGAGCTTTTGTCCAAGTTTAAAATGGATGACACGACGTCGTGCCAATATGGCACGATTCATGCCAGAGGCTGTTGTTCTGGGCAGGAAGAGCACGTCGTGCTCATTAGACACGACCGTGCTCCCTGAAAAAAAAAGGGTTATGTAATTTAGTTTAAAGAATTATATTAGGCCGCGAAGGCCGAAGGTTCCCCTGCGCATTCAGCATAATAACTACAGCGATTCACTTGCTAGGTATTTCTATATACTCACCCTTTATTTTTTTGTGTATATGTGTGTAGAGTGACAGGTATACGGGACAACTTTTCTGCAGGGCTAGTAGTGTGATACTTTTTTAAGGTCGAGCTCCTATGGTTTTGGATATGTTGTTTTACATGCATGTACAACTTTAACATTTATGATCATTGTGAGAGTTTCAAACATGACATGTAAAACATTTTCTATTCACTTCTGCATTTTGAAATACATTTGTGTATGATCCACTCTGGTTTGTATTCAACGTTTTGCAAAATTATGTTCCCTTTTCTCTCTTCTATACTTATGTTTTAAAAAGGAAAAAAATAGAGTGCGAATTTCAAGGTTTATTTGAAAAATGAGCTTTCGGATTTTGGTATCACAAATATTGAAAAGTTGATTCAAGGCAATGTAAAAGATTGGCTTGACTTATTGTAGCAAACGCTATGGGCACATCGGGTTGGTTTCAAAGGAAGTATACGCGTGAGTCCATATTACTTGGTGTATAGACATGATGCGGTCTTGCCTTCTAAGGTAGTTTCCAAGTCATTGAGGGTGGCTAAGTAAAATAATTTCACGAGTTTAGATTATAATGATATCATTTTGACAGGGTTTTAAGCGTTAGATGATATTCGTCTAAGGGCTTTAGATTCGTTGAAAGTGCAAAAAGAAAAGGTGGTGAGAACATATAATCAACATGTGAAAATCAGAAGTTTCCAAGTTGGGGACTTAGTATGGAAGATCATTTTTCCTTTGGTAAAAAGGATTATTTGCTGGGAAAGTGGTTTCCTAATTAGGAAGGTCCATTTAAGGTTAAAAATGTTTATTCAGACAACATATACTTATTAGAGTCCTTGGATAGAATTCCTCATAAGCGAGGGATAAATGGAAGGTATTTAAAGGAGTATGTTTTTTCGATTTGGGAAGTGAACAAAATAGTGTTACAGTGCAAGTTTTCTGAGCCATGGAAGATGTTCAAATGATCGAATATTGATGAATAACAATTAACACTATTGGATGAAATCAACGAAGTCAAAAATCTCATTCATTAAAATTAATGAGTACATGAATTAGGCCTCGCCTAAGGACTTCTCACACCACTTTAATAGACCTTCTAAAGCACATGTATACATCCATTTAGTATAGAAGCTAATATTGCAAAGAGAAGCCAAGTGTTCAACATGCTCAACCTCTTCGTCTTCTTACACAAGAGCTTGAAGTTTCTCTTCTACGAAGAGTACCTCTCATTCGGCCTTTGTGAGCTGCTGCTTTAGAAGGATGGCCTTCTCCTCAACCAGGGTAAACCTTTCTGGCATTCCTCTTTCTTTTCTCGCTTGGGAACCTGCACAGGAATTACGTGAGCTTGAAGTTCTTCAGGGAATCCTGTGCAAAATTCTTGCCCACAGGTTAGATCTGCTCGCTGTCAACAGTTGCTCAAGAGATACAATTGCAAGAGTATGTCATAGGGAATCTCAGCCCGAAGCTTCAAGTTTGAGACCAAATGCCAAGTGCTAATGGGTCATGAAGTGCTGCGAAGTGATCTCGCAAAGCAGTGCAAGAAAAGAGAACATAAGCTGCAAGAAAAGCTCAGGTTATACGTAGTTGAGAAGAAAACTACGAATAGATTCGAAGGAAGATAGATACCTCGCCCAGGTGAAATCACATAGCCTCCATCGAAGGAACTTGAGAGAGTTCGCCTTAATCCAACTCTAGGCCTTCCATTAGATGTGGAAGAATCTTGGATGGGTGAAGCACCAATTGATATTATTGGTGCAGAGTTGGCTCAGGCGATGTTTTGGGCGTCGTTAGAAGTGAAATAACTTCGATGGAGAACAACTGGTGGTGTGATTGTTGGCGATGAGTATAAGACAATGACTGTAGGCGAAGGAGAGGGGTGAGCATCAGTCGCGACTGGAGTAGTTGAAGTTTTGATTGTGGGAGACAGCTCAGCCAAACTGGTCTCTAGGAGAGACGTAGCTATTTGAACCACCTCGCAGAAAATAGCTTCCGGTTTGCCCTGATCAGGATTATCTAATGAAGAAAAGGAAAAGTTAGACAAAGTAAAATCAGAGCTAGATGGACATATGCTATGAGGTTTAAACCTTGAGTGGCAGCGAAGGCGATATCCTCTCGAGTAGCAACTTTGCTGGAAGAAATTCCTGCCGCATCTTCCTCTTCATTGCCGAGGACCTCTATTATCTTAACCTCGGGCTCATCCACTACGGATAAACCTTTTCGGTTCCTCTCCTCTTGGCTACTAGATAAAAGCTTTCCTAAGATAGTTCAGGATTCCTGGACTCCAGAGAATTCTTTTTTATCGGGATTGTCATCATTCAAGGAGCACGTGTCTGAGTGGAATAAAATCCATTTTGGGAATATCTTATATAGGAAGCAGAAGCTACTAAATAGACTGTCAGGGGTCCAGAAGGCGCTGGAGGCTCATCGATCCAATAAATTCTTGCGCATTGAGAATGAAATTCAAACAAAGTTGGAGCATACCGGACTGTAGGAGGAGCTATTTTGTAAACAAAAGTCCCGAGATATTTGGCTCTCCCTTGGGGATAAGAACACCTCATATTTTCACAAATCAGTAGTCATCAAACATAACAAACGAAGAGTGCTATCCCTGTTTGATGCGCATGGTTCAAGAATATCGAATGCCTCCAAACTTTAAGAATTGACAGTGAATTTCTTCCAGCAGCTCTATACAGACGACGGAACTTGCCAGTCTCACAACTTAGGGACTCCATTCAATTCACTAGATCCCTTGAAACTACGCAGTCTTGATAGGTCTCTGGATGAGAATGAAGTTCTCTCTTCCATTAAATATATGCGTTGCTTCGCAGCCCCGGGTCCGGATGGCATCTCTGCTGCGTTTTATCAAAGCCAATGGCCGTTAATTCGAGACCATTTCATGAGATGGATACAAAATATATTTCTCAATAGTTCCAACATAAGAGCAGTCAACTCTACCTTAATTTCATTGATCCCAAAGGTATCTCACCCCGAGCACCTCTCACATTCAGGCCAATTGGACTATGTAATGTCGATTATAAAATCCTGACCAAAGTCCTAGTGGCGAGGCTTCAACCTCTTATGCCTTCCCTAATTGATGAGGAGCAATCTAGCTTTATACCGGGGAGACAGATTTCTGACAACATCATCATAGTACAGGAGGTTATCCATAGTATGCGAACATCTAACAAGAAAAGGGGATCAATGGCCATCAAGGTAGATTTGGAGAAGGCTTACGATAGGGTGAGATGGAGCTTCTTGGCGGATACATTACGTCTAACAGGAATGTCGGGAAACATAGTCAACCTTATTATGGATTGCGTCACTACAGCCACAATGAGGGTGTTTTGGAATGGGAAAGTGACTGACGAATTCAATCCTACTCGAGGGCTTAGACAAGGGGATCCCCTCTCGCCCTACCTGTTTGCTCTCTACATGGAAAGATTGGCCTTCCAAATCAAGGATGAAGTTAAAAGTGGACGTTGGATTCCTTTCTCGGTGGCTAAGTCGGGTCCCCAACTCTCTCATCTGTTCTTTGCTGACGATCTCATTTTATTTGGGGAAGCCTCCATTAACCAGATGACTATTATGCTTAGGTGCTTACAACACTTTGGTTTAGAATCTGGAGCTAAGGTGAATGTTGCCAAAACAAAGATCTTCTTCTCTCGTTCTACCCCTGTCCAGGTTGCTACTCAAATCTCCCAAATGAGTGGATTCAGAAAGGTCCAGCCTTGGGAAATATCTCGGCATTAATTTGTTTTAAGGCAAATTAAGGAAGGCTGACTTCTCCTTCATTATTGAACGAGCCCATAGCAAACTTAATGGTTGGAAAAGTAAATCATTGAGCTTAGCAGGACGCCTCACCCTTATCCAAACTACTCTGTCCACACTTCCAAACTATGTCATGCAGACGATGAAGCTCCCGCAAGGTATCTGTAATGAACTAGACAGCATTACACGACAAATTTTATGGGGAGGATCCAGGGAGAGCAAGAAAGTTCATTTGGTAAGGTGGGCTGAAGTATGCGACAAGAAGGAAAGTGGAGGGTTGGGTCTCAAAACTGTGTCATCTGTTAATCAGGCTTTCCTGTTGAAGTTATGTTGGCGCCTGCATAATAACCCGCAAGCCTTGTGGAGTCGAGTGCTCTGGCACAAGTATTGTAAGGGATCATCCCTTAACTTTTCAGGTTCCCAGAAGTCAGGTCTCTTACCAATTTGGCGAAGCATTTTGAAGGCAGCTCCAACTGTAGCTCAGGCCTCTATGTGGTCCATTGGAAATGGTAAGCAAGCTAAGTTTTGGACTGACCATTGGGTAGAAGGAATTGGCCCCCTATGTAATTTTGTTTCAGACTTGTCGGAGATTAATTTATCCCACTCAATGGCAGAAGTTTACAAATCTGGATTGGCACAGGCTTTGCAGGTTCTTCCCTCGGAGGTCAACATTCAGATTCAGACTTATAGGGCCCCAATTGATGGTGCCCCAGATGATTGTATAATCTGGAAATTCACGAACTCTGGTAAATTTTCTATAACATCTGCCATCGATTTCCTACTTGACGCTTGCCTGTGCAGAACGATCCTAACCATCTCAGCCAGGAACATATCTGGAAATGGCATGGACCTCCGCGTATTCGTACATTCCTATGGCTGGTTCTCAAAGGCCAATTACTGACGAATTCCCAAAGACATAGGCGTCATCTTGCTTTGTCGCCTGCTTGCTCTATTTGTGGAAATCCTAATGAAACTATTCTCCATTCAATTAAGGATTGTCCTACAGCCAGCTCGGTGTGGCGTTCTTTGGTACCTACTCATCTCATAAATATCTTCTTTACAATGGACCTTGTAGATTGGCTGGGATTTCACTTACGCCTAAAGAAGATATCAGTTTTCTCGCTGAATTAGCCATTGCTATTTGGAATTGTCGCTTGGCAGTTATGGGATGCGCGCAACCAGTTTGTGTTTGAAAACAAGAATTTAGACCCAACCATCAGCTCCAAGTCGTTGCAATGGTCCTCTAACTTCTTAAATGCAACACATGCGATTAGTAAACTGGCATGGACTAATCGGGCAATGCGAAGTGAGGAAGCCCTCTGGTCTAAACCTCCTCTTGGTATGTTAAAACTAAATGTAGATGCGGCCACGAATATGAATGTAGGACACAGCTCGGTTGGAGGTCTAGTCAGAGATAATTAGGGTATTTCACGAGGAGGTTTCCAAATGGGGCTGGGTAAATGTTCCCCTTTGTTCGCCGAACTATGGGGCATCTTGTATGGGCTTAAGTGGGCAGTAGCTAAAGGATTTCACAATCTTATTGTTGAAATGGACTCTGAATTAGCCATCGCTATCATTTCCAATCGACGACCTTGGCGAGGCAAAAATATGGCTCTGTTGTGGGAGATCAAACAGATCCTAGCCTCTCGTCCGGATATTATGTGCAAACACATATTTTGCGAAGCCAATCAAGTGGCCCATTATCTGGCGCGGGAGAAACGATTTCATAATGACTCTCAGTTTAATGAGCTAAAGGATGTCTCAACTCAGTTATGTTATCTGCTATATCAAGATAGATTAGGTTTTTTGGCTCCTTTTCCATGTAACCCAATTAATTCTGTAAGGCTTCTGAGGCCATATGATACTTTGATTATTAATGAATATCACCCACCCCATTCGGGAGAGTCCAGCCTAGTTGGGATCGTCTCGCATGGAGTGTCCTATGAGCCTGAGGCCAGCCTAGCTGGATTGAGGTGAGTAGGAAAAGGTCTATTTTAAAAAAAAAGTCAAAGCAGAGCTCTCCCCAAGTTTGCGAGGTGTCACGCCCCTTCGCTCCAATTTGGAAATAGCAACCTAAATAAAGATAAGGAAATGTTAGTGAATGATAAGCAATAAGAGGAAGAGTGAATTTGAGTCCTTATAGCTTGGGCGAGAAGCGGATCCTTGTCATTCTCTTTCGGTTCCTCAACTACCACTTATTTACCTTACCAGGAAATAACCCTGCAAGAGAAAAATGTTTATGTCCTGAAGGATATTGCAAGCTCAGTAAAAAAGAGTGAGGTCTGTGCCGAAGCAGCCTTCGTGTGCACGTCTGGGATGTTCTTTTGAGAGTGCATCCACAGTAGATGACCTAAGTTTGGTAACACATTGACATGAATACCTGCCTCTTTCAATAAGGACAAGAATACAAATTGAGGGTTTACCTGGAATCTCGATGGTTTTGGTCACAGGTGGCGAGGGGAATGACATAGTTGGTAGCTTAGTAACCTCAGAGGATATTAATACAATGACTTTATAAGATGGAACATCATGATCCAGGGTTGCTGGTTGCTTTGGTTCTTAAAAGGGAGAAGTCGAAGTCGTCTCGAGAGGAGCGGGAATGTCCTCAATGGGTGAAGCAGCGACTTCACTCAGCTTCACCAACGTTCTTCTCTTTAGGGCGGGTTCGCTCACCTCCTCAGTCTTCTTGGGAGGTTTGCTCACCTTTTGAGATTTCTCAGTAAGCTTACCTACCACCTCAGAATTTTTAGAAGATTTGCTCGTCTTCTTAGTTGGTTTCTTCTTTGGATCAAAAAAAGCCGAAGGCTCTTTGCACTTAGGCACTTCGTCGAAAAGCTTCCTTTTGTGTTCCTCTGAAACTAAAGAGAAGAGCCTGGGGAGCTCCGTCGCGAGCTGCTCTTGCTTTTCTGAAAGAAATCAAGTTATAAAGTTAACCTCTAATGATAGTCAAAGCAAGCAAATGAGGGAAAAGAAGGGAAGGTGAATTTACCTTTAGAATACTAGTATTGCCAATATTTGTTCCACCACTTAGTAAATTTAAGAACCGCCCTGGGACAAGCAAAAAGGTTGGCACAAACTTCTTACGACGATTGATAAACGTCAATTTGTACTTATATTTCGTATTTTATTATATGACATTTATCATACTTTTGGTTTAATAGCGTGTTATTTTGGCTCAGTTATTGTTCTTTTGTGTATTCAGGACTTAGGGCATACAAGTGCGAAATTCTACTGAAATC
>CANYCX012423122.1:0-15403 GCA_948193385.1 Breynia disticha f. nivosa | reverse complement strand
AATCAAACATAATTTTACTCAATTCTCACTTAAATTCAATGAGAAAATCCCATTTGAAAACATACCCTTCCAAAAACGTGATTTATGGAATTCAAAGTGAAGAGAACTCACCAATTTACGAACTCCACCTGCTTCTATACCTCTGGATCACTAGGGGTCAATGAATTTTAGGCTCGGTTAGGTTTTTGGAAGTTGTTTTGGCTTTTTGAAGAGGATTCACGTGTATATGGTTGGAGTGTAAGATATGTAGATGTATTTACATATATATGGATATACTTAAGGCTCGTAAATGTCCATTTTACCCTCGACGCTACACTTTACTTCTTTTCCCAATTTTCTCTCTCCCGGTTTAATCTAATCATCACCAAATTTTATTTCTTAAAATATCCTACATCCTCTCAACAATAATTAATAAAATTTATCTCGCGAAAAATTTATTCGCATATTAATAAAATATTTCAATAAATCCTTAAAAATTACGACAAATGGAGGGCATTACACTTAGGCTGTATTCTAGATGTTTTCTTGATGTTTTCTGCTACCATAATTCTTTAATCATGTAGAAAACCCAGCAGTTTTGTACACAATAGGAGGAAATGTACAACAAGGTACTTAAAAATGAGATATTTTGTCCCTTCTATGAAGTTTTATTGGTCTAACTATGAAACTTCATCTGGTGAATTCTTTGAAGTTTTTAGGGAGAAAAGGATTTATAATATGGTTGGTTATGGGGATAATATTTATGATGATCTTATGAAATAATTTTATGCTAATATGCATGTAGTGATGAGAGGTGATCAAAGTAGAGGAGCCATCATTATGACTAGGGTGAAAGAGAAAGGGATTACTATTACCAAAAATACTCTTTGCACATGGTTTGGTATTAAGAGAGGTGGAGTGAGGCTTACTAGTTCTAATGATGATAAGAGTTTGGAAAGGAGTAGGAATCTTGCGGATTCAAGTGATGAGGAAGATGAACTCGAGCAAGAATGGGCTTTCAATCTTAAAGATGGTTTTGCCAAGCTTAGAGACTTGATGGTGGTAAAAAGTGACAAGGTTTTGGAGGTAATGGATTTTCAAATCAAGTAATGAATGCTCTGTTATGCCATCAACCAAAATTTTTTTCCAAAAAAGCAAGCAAAAATCACATCATAAACTTGGATGGGGAGGTCATTTGGCATTTGGAAGCAGGAAGGGAAATCAATTTATCTCATTTGATACTAAGTATAATGCATATGAAGTGCTAATTTCTCCATGCCAAGTTATATACCAAGTCCATAAAGCCAAAAAGAACACCATTTGGTGCTTATATCACCAAGATTATAGGGCAACATAAGATCAATCTTAATGGTGATGCTTTCTCTCCATTTCCACATAATTGTAGAGTGACCACAATGAACATCAAACCCATGAAGCTTGTGAAGACAACAGAGCATAGATGAATGTATGGACCGCATGCTAGGACTCTTAGCTTGACTCAAGTGGATGAAGGAACACAACTCTCAGATGTGAATCCAAGGAAAAGTTCGACAAGGAGAAGCAATGTCTAAGGACAAGACATTGCATCTCTTAGGAGAGAGATTGGAGTGATTATAAATGAGCTTGGTGAGGTGTGAGAACAAATGAGCAGTTTGGAGACATTGGTTGACAAAGTGGCATCAATGATTGATAAGATTTAGGAACAACTGATGTGTACGATTGATGATGTTGCTCATTCATAGTTATGATTTTTGTACCTAAAAAACCCACATCATACTTCCATCATTATCTATGTATGTGTTGTGTTATGTTATGCTATGTGAGGCTTTCTTGTTTACTTTATTATGATCATTATGCTATTATGTAGAACTTTATATCTACACTTGTGGTTGTTGTATTTGGATGTTTGTGATGACCTAGGTACTTTATGATTACAGTGAATGACTATGTTATGTTGTATTTATTATTACTCTCCATGTTTGTGATTTGATTATGAAAAAAAAGGAGAGAGAGAGAGAGATGAAACATGATTGATAAATTGATATGATTGATAGAAGAGGGGGAGAATCAATTAAGTGGGAGGAATTTAAATATTTTGAATTGTTGAATTATTTTTGGTTAGTAACATTTCTTGAGAAGGCTTAAACACCTTGATCATTATTCTTTATGCTTAAACTATATTTATCAAATTCATATAAAGTTTTGTCTTGTAGAAAAAGGGGAGATTGTTGTACCAATGGTGTGAACAATTACAAATTTCTCTTAGTATTTTGAAAATGTAAAAACTTCATGAATTTAATAAATATAGATTTTAAATTAAAAAATTGCAAAATATTTGGCAAGACTTCATTTAAAAAGATAAGTGTGATTTTACTTAAGTGGAGTTTATTTTAGTCAAGTAAAGTAGGAATTAGTGCGGACCAGTCGATTAGTGAGTGTGATTCTTGACTAGCATACCTGCGCAAACCTTGAGAAGAAGTACAACGGCTATATGAGGGACCACAAGCCAAACTAGTCAACTAGTTGTGACACCAGCTAACTAGTATTAAGCCCGACCGTAAAAATTTTAGAAAATCTTTATAGAGGATCAAGGACGACTTTTGGTAGAATTCAAAATTCAAATTGAGGTTCAGGCAAGTCAAATAGTAACTTTTAGTCGACTAACAATGATGTGCAGGGAAAACTAGTCGACTTGCAACTTGATAGTTGACTAGACATCAAGACTCGTAGAGTTTGGAAGGCACCACTGATCAACTAGTGAAGAAGGCCATCGATAAGAATAGGCTATCTACTCAAGTAAGGATTAAACCAGTCAACAAGCAGAGCTGATAGTGGTAAGTTTAACTTTTAAAAAGACACATAAAGAGATCCACATCAAAGTCCAATGGGCAAAAACACATGACACGATATAAATAGAGTTGGCAATAAAGGAAAGAGACAACACAAGAATTCCTAAATATCTAGACTTATCTCTTGCTCATTTTTATTCACTTTCTCTTATGTTCTAAATCATTCTTTTATTTTAAACTAGAATACAAAAGTGTGAGTTCTTAATTTTAGGCCGAGTTAGCAAAGTTCTTGTGGTAGGATCTGAGCCAAAAGTTTAATCACTTCTAAGGTTTCTTATGCTAAAATTCAAGTGTATAAGAAAGTTCTCACTTCGATTCATAATGAAATAGTGGCAAGTTGTGAAAATCCTAAGTGAGAGTTTAGGTAGTAGATGTAGTTGTTGTTCATTGAACCACTCTAAATCTTGTGTTCATCTTATTCATTTCTTTTTGAGAAAAATTTACCATTCCATTAACCTCTAGTTAAATCCCCTTTATAGAGGTTAATTCTTCTCTATAACCATACCTAGAGGAGAGTTATAACTTGTACCATTCAAAATAACATTAATAATAACCATGCAATCCAATTCAACAATGACGTTTTGAAGACATTTTTCCTTAACCTAGCCAAGAGCAAGCCTAATTGCCTTTGCTTCATGAATTGTAGAGTCCAAATAGCCGCTTATGTTTGAAACAATGACCCCAATAAAATTGTTAGCATCGTCCATCCAAACCTTGTTAGTAGACCCACATTGATTTGAACAAATAACATCTGTATTGCTTTTAATCCAACCATGATCTGACTTCATCCATAACAAACCAATCATGGAAGCCCTTTCACAATACTCAGGGTTAAGAGTCGATTCTTTTACCTCTAACCACACTTTTAAAAGGGAAAATTCTCAATTCACAACCGTCCATAAATTAGAAAACTTCTTGTTCAAAACCATGTCATTTTGAACACCAAAGAGAATAGCAGATTGTGATGAAAAATGCCTAGCACGTCCTAGAGTTATTCCTCATCATCTTCTTTATCAAACTTCTAATATCACCCAGCGTGGACAATATATCCCGAGACTCTCCACACCTGCGATGCAAATGAACATTATAAAAACAAGTGCAGCAACAATTTATCATTCAATCCACATGTCATGCATGCCAATGAATCTATATTCAGCCTCCTCTAGAAATGATTGTCCTTAGTTGGTAGAAAATTAGTGACCAATCTCCAAAATAAATGCAACATGTTGGGGAGGGTAGTAATATACCATACAGACTTCCAGAATGCTACCTTATGATTCAAAACCTACCCTTGTTTACTTCTAAATTAGACTTTGCCCACTCTTAACACTATAGACCCTAGAGTTCTCGCTCATCCACTACCATATGTCCACTATATTATCGATGTTCAATGGAAAAACTTTGATTAGCCCTTTATTCCTCTCATTAAAACGAGAATTGATGAGACCTTTGTTCCATATATTTGATCTGAAAAAGAGTACATTAACCATCTTAAGATTGAGATTTAGATACACTTTTTCAGAAATAACCTATGGATTCACCACATTCAAAAGCCAAGGGACCCCCAAACCTCCTTAGACTTTCCATTTCCAATTTTTCATTGCATTCCAAACTTCAAAACCTCCTTATCCTTCCATATGCTCTTCCAAATAAAACTAGAGCCATTATCTAACTTAACATCCATAAAATCAGTCTTTTTAAAATATTTTGCCTTAAGAACCTGGGCCATTAAACACCTAGGTGTAGAGGTACACCTGCATCCTTGTTTAGCGAATAGGAAGAGATTGAAACTAACCAAATTATTAAACTCTAACCCACCTTCACATTTCTTCAGGAACATTTTATCCCAACTCCTCCATCTTATTCCCCCTCCCTCCTAGCATCACACTACCAATATCTATTCATAAGATTTTGCATTTCCTCGCATATTTCTTTTGGAATCAAAAAGAGGCTCGTAGCATAATTGGGTAGAGCTTAAGCCATTGTCTTCAGGAAGACTTCCTTTCCAACTCTAACAAAATTTCTCTTCTTTCAAACCTCAATCTTTTTCCATAGCTTTTCTTTCAAATATCTCATCACCTCACATTTTTTCCAACCTGGAAACATTAGCAACCCGAGATATTTACTGTATCTGTCATCTTCCTTGATACATAATGTGTCGTAAACCTCCTTCCTAGCCACCTCTCCCATATTTTTGCTAAACATAATCGAAAATTTATAAATATAAAACTCCAGTCTTAACCAAGTAGAGAAGGAATAGAGGACATTTCATAGTCTCGCACTCCCTTCTATTCACCTTGAAGAATAAATACGAGTCATCCTTAAATGGAAGATGTGTAATTTTAGGAACCCCTCTAGCAACACATCACCCATGAAGCTCTCTGACACATCCTAACTCTAAATGAAACAAATTTGCATAAGCGTACGTAATCAAGTAATAAGGGGAGTAAAGACTCAACCCAATTTATCGTACCCTAGGGAAATCGAAACTGAAAATCATGCACGTCATCGTTGTTTATCAGAATGTTCAATCGATTGATTTTAACTAACTTAATGAATTTTAAATGTGATTAAATCCTAAAGTGCGTGAAAAGTAAAAGCAAGCAACTCAAAACATGTAATTGAAAATAAATTGCAACAACTCAAATCAACAGTAAATTTTTCATTGCATCAAGTGTAAATAACAAACAAAACTGTAACAACTAAATAAGTAAAGTATGTAAATATAAAAGCAACATTCAAACATAAAAACCCAGACATAAACTAACATCAAAATAGTAAAAGAACTTGCATCCAAACAGTAAATTATAAGAAATGTAAAAATATCAACAAGGAATGTAAAGAGAAGCTACTAACTCCATCGCAAAGTGGAAATCCATCAAAGAAATCTACAAGAAACATAAAACTAAATCTGAGATTGCACAAAACGTGAACTGATTGCAGAAATGTAAAGAGAAGATTGACGTGAAATGAAAATTGTGCATGAATCATAAAACTAAACTAAAGGAAGCAAAGAAAATGTAAATAAAACATCAAAATAACCCAAAATCAAATCAATAGAAACCCTATATTGCTCTATAATACGCCTAATGGCCGTCTAGCATTGGACCCTCCCAAATAAAACCCTTCGTGCCTTTTTATCGTGCAGATCAATTGTTCGATTGGTCGAAACGACCGTGCTGAAATGGCACAGGTCTCGCCCTGTAATTCAATCAAAATGGCACGGTAAAAACACGAGCAACACAGGATTTATGCCATTTTAATTTCAACAGAAAGGTCATGCCAAATTTCACAACTCGTGCTCATGTTCTGGGCTCAGCACGAGCTCATGCTCATTATAGAGGGTCGTGTCACCTTATGGGCTTGAATGTGAGATGAGCACGACCCGTGCTCTTCAGCACTGTCGTGCTGTCTCTTTTTGAGCCTAAATCTTTGTCGAATCCATCTCAGCCTGCCTGCAAATCAGTCTCCGATCATATGCAATATCGACTATTGTGTAAAAAGTCAAAATCAGGCAAAAACGGGCAATAATCAGTAAAGGTGTGAACTATTCTGCTCGTAAATCACATTTTAAACTTAAAATGAACTTTTCAGTCAAAAAGGTTTAAAATGTGATTTTTAAGGGAAATTATGTCTATATACGCACGTAATTCGTAAGTAAAGTATGAGAAATATACTCACATTATGCGCGCATTAAACTCCCCCACACTTGAATCTTTGCTCGTCCCGAGCAAAGCAGGATTAAGATCGGGCTATCAACCAATCCAATAAAGAACATGTAGCATCAATACAATCAAATCAAATCATAATACAACCAAAATAACCAATTTGCAAAACAAATAATCCATGTACCAATTATGAATCGCAAATGAATGGAAAGAAGAGTAGATATGTAAGATTATTCTAGAGGCATCTCTAGACTTAAAAGTAACAAACAAGTAAATCCATCTAGCTACGTTATCCTAAACCTCTTATTTTCTTTTTCTTTTTAGTTTTTTTTTTCGTTTTTTCTTTAATTCTTTTATCTTTCACTTTTTTTCTATTTCTATTTCTTTTTCGTTTTTATTTTTATTTTTGTTTTTTTGGGTACTTTTTCTCTAGGAGCTTTTCCTAGCAAAAACGTGAAATCAAATGCTTGCGCTAGGCACTCGATTCGTACTGTTCATGAAAACACTCCTAATTCCAAAAGTAAGGTGCATGCTCATATTCGTCGAATAGACGTCGAATAGAGGAGCAATTCTCTAAAAAACAGAGGAAGTTTAGGAATTAAAGTTAAATAAAGCAAAAAATTTGCATGAAACCTAAGTCTTTTATGTCACCCAACTAGAAAATTCTATTGACCCCACTCGAATCTAATCATTCAATGTAAAATGACAATTGGTATAAAGAAATTCATTTATACAAATAAGTCATTGAAGATTGCATTTATAATTTTCCTATCCTGCTCAATCAACTACAGTTTATTTATTGGATTGAAAACACGACTCCCCCACACTTATTGCAAACATTGTCCTCAATGTTTGATATAAGGTTGGACAATAAAAAAAGAATTAAGTGCTCACATAATTGAATAGAGAACACAGAGAAGCAGGTAGATACAAGAGAAGAAATAAAGAGAGAAGAAAACACCCCTATGAGGAGAGTTGAAATTTCTGTAGTCAATCCTATAAAAGAATAGAGAGTCAAAAAACTGAATATAAGTATATAAAAAAATGTCAAAATAATTAAATGAAATAACAAAATGAAAATAAAACAAAATGTGAATATGACATGAAAATTTGCTCAAAAGAAAATAAATGTAAAAGAAGAAAACTTGCAGTCATTAATGAATGTCGAGGCACGTTTAATGCAAAAGTAGGCCATGTTTGGCATTGGCCCTTACTAGGTTGGGCAACAAGAGGCTGTGGTGATTAGTCATGACGAGATGTGCTATCAGAACGGGTTGTGGTGACAAAATGGCCATCGTCGTGATGGCTCGAGATCATAGTGAGCACCTACAATTCACAAACAAAATCAATGATGAGCATAGGCCGTATTGGAGGCACGGGCCGTGATCTTGGCAAAAAATTTGGACAACAAATACATAAAGAAATAAAACCTGCAAACAATCATTCTAACTACAATAAAACCATCTAGATGAGCAAAAACTATAAGAAAATAATCTTAAGGAATATAACACATCCCATAGTAAACAAACAGAATCTACATCATATGGAAAACAAAAGAGTCAAACAATCTAGTACAAATATCACCATAAATATATCAATACATGTATAAAAAACTACGGCCTAAACACATCATATAATCATCAACTCTTAGGTAATAACTGAGGATGCTCGCCAGGCAAGTACTATCGCGGTGGATAATAGAAACAATATGAGGTTGATAAGGAGTGATCCCAAGCTAGGAGCTGGAGATTAAGCTAGAGACTACGATTGTGGAGGAGTAACTGATGCAGAACGTGCTGCTGATGGAGTTGTAGGGGTGCGATACGATGCTCATATGTAAAATTGACAGCACTGGAAGTGCAATAGCTCAAACACTCAGCCTGAAAGCTAAGAGTGGCCATGATATAATTTAGGTAACTAGTAGTCTCTTAGCAAAATTCCTGGAATTGCTCTACCTGTTGGATCTGCCTCTGCTATATCTATTGCTTCTCATCCACGATCACCTCCTGCTCTCGCTCAACAACACCCAACTATGATATGATCTCTAACAACTGTTTACTAACCTCCTGGTCTCTCTGATCGGTGGAGTCAAGATAATGCTGCGCATTACAACTAGTGCGATACATAGCTGCCCACTCCTCTAGGTTGGGGAAAAATCCACCGAATGTAGATGAAGAAGATGGGGGATGGCCATAAGAGTGTCGTGTAGGCTGTGGTGGTTCAAACAAGGAAGGTCCCTAAGCGTAAGAGAAGCTCTGTGTTAGTGGACTCGGTGGTGCTGACTGTGGCTCTGGCTCTGCAAGTTGGACCGTAAGAGATGATGAGCGAGGTGGCGGTGGATAGTCATAAGGAAAACTAGTCAGCCTCGCTACTCTGTCAACTTGGTAGACCACGTTCATGTTCTCATAAAGTCTCATGTCCATTCCCAAAACAACAAATCACTCATATCCAAATCTACCCCTAATTTCCTTAAAACCTCAAAATTAAGAAATCTCTCTATATGAATAGGGTGATTAGATAGAAGAGTGAACCTTACCTATTGTGTATCCTTGTCAAAGAACAAATACAGGTGTTCAACCTGCTCTTGTCACCTTTTTTGGGAAGAAGAAGCTGCCATTTCAGATGGAATCGAAGGAAATGAGAAAAATAAATGTGCTTGGAATGTGGTGGAATGTTTTTAGGTCGTGTGTAGGGTGAGGCATATTGGAGAAACAGTTTGGAGCGTGTTTGTAGTGGATTGGGAGCATGCTGAGAGATTTTTGTTAATTCTACTACAAGAAAACTGGACACTGGTATATATCTTATTGTTTAGATATGACATCCGAATCTAGACCACCAATAGTGAGAAAGGGGGCAGCGAATCCACATGAGACTGTCCAGATGTCTCATTCTAGAGTAGGATCCAAACATGATCCTTGCGACTCTGACAATCCCCAGTACCGTCCAGCATACTGATATCCACCACTAACTCTATAGTATTATCCTATCTACAAGGATCCATCGTTGATTTCTATTCAAGTGAGATCCAGGAATCTAAGTAGTTGAAGAAAATGGGAGTTGAAGGGTTTAGAGGTACTTCTAATCCATGATTTGCAGAGGAGTTGTTAGACCAGTTAATTCGGGTATTTGAGATGATAGAGGCTAGTATAGCAAACAGGTTGGAGTTTGGTGTTCCTTTTTTATAGGGGGATGCTTACAGTTGGTGGAGGACAGTTCTACATTCACTAGAGTGTCCACGGGTACTGACATGGGAGGATTTTGTGCGGATATTCAGGAGAAAATATCTTCTAGATGTATACAGGGATGCAAAGAGGATAGAATTTTTAGCTTTCTTATTATGTTGTAAATCTTATCTTGAACGAGAAGGATAGTTTAGAATGTTTAAAAATGGATCAAATAAAGCAATTCACAAGCAAATCCCTCACATAGAGATGGATACATATGCAGTTCTGATGGATGCAACAGTGAGAGTTAAGGCACTCTTAAAGGTTAAAGAAGATGATGAAGAAAAAGCTAAAAGGAAGAGGATAACACCATAGGGTGACTCTAGTAGATCTAGGAAGAGGCCTGAATTAACCCAGACTCAAGCTAGATATCGAGGATTCATAGCGACTAGGTCACGACCTTCTCATTTTCAGTCTTATTGAAGTAGAGGTATCAGCCGATGACGACCAAGTAGTTCAGAGTCTGTGATAAGATTGGTTCAATATGCATATCCCAGTGTCATAGGTTTCATCTAGTGGAGTGTAGGAGGACGAATGGTGGCTGATACATTTATGGACAATTGGGACATTCTATGAGATATTGTCCAGATCGAGCTACAGGAGAGGGATCTATAGGAGTTGCACCTCCAGTACAGTCTGTTGCACAGAGTAGTGAACCGATGTCTATGGCCAATGGTAGCTGATGTAGGGTAGAGGCACATTAGGGTTAGCTTTTAGTAAAGGTAGAGGAGCCTCAAGTACTTATGAATAGGCTAAGGTGTTTGCTATGTCCCGATGGGAGGTGGTTAATGCTATTGAGGTTATCACTGGTGAGTTGTACTTATTTGATGTTATTGCTTGTACATTGATAGATCTAGAGGTCTACTCATTCATTTATAACTCCCAAAATAATACATGCAATAAAGGTTAAAACAGAATCATCGAATTAAAGATCATGAGTCCATACTCCTTTAGGTGAAATGATGTGGGTTCATACGATATATAAAGATTGCAAACTTAAGATTCAAAATATAGAATTGACAGCCAATCTAATTTTATTAGACTTAAAAGATTTTGATCTTATATTGGGTATGGATTGGCTATCTCGTCATTGAGATAAATTCAATTTCTTTACAAAAGAAGTGATAATTGAATCTGAATAGAATAAAATAATCTTTTGTGGAGAAAGGAAGATAGTGCCTAGTTGTTTAATATTAGTACTTCAAGATTTTAAGCTGATCCAAGATGGATGTGAAGCTTATTTAGCACATGTACTTATAGTACTATAACAACCAAAAATGTTAACAGAATACCAATAGTAGATCAATACCCTGACGTATTTTTGGAAGATCTCATAGGACTACCACCTGATAGAGAGACAAATTTACTATTGAGTTAATCCTGGTACGGCACCCATATCCATACAATTGTATAGAATGGCATTATTTAAATTGCAAGAGCTAAAGAAATAGTTACAAGAGTTACTTGATAAGGGATTCATTCGACCTAGTGTTTCACCTTGGGGAGCCCCAGTCTTATTTGATAAAAAGAAAGATGGAATATTAAAGTTATGTATAGATTATAGAAAATTAAATCAAGTAACTGTGAAAAACGAATATCAGTTACCCCGAATAGATGATTTACTTGACCAATTGCGAGGTACCATAGTGTTTTCAAAGATCGACCTAAAATCTGGGTATCATCAATTAAAGATAGAATAGGAAGATATTCTGAAGATTGCTTTTAGAAATCGGTATGGCCATCACAAATTTTTAGTTATGCCATTTGGTCTGACTAATACTCCAGCAACATTTATGGTACTGATAAAGAATATATTACAGTCTTTCCTCGATCAGTTTGTGATTGTGTTCATTGATGATATACTGATTTATTTGAGGAATATTTACGAACATAATGAACATTTATGAATAGTATTGCAAACTTTATGGGAAAGACAGTTATATGCAAAACTTTGCAAATGTGAGTTTTGGTTGGATCACGTAGTCTTCTTTGGACACGTGATATCTGGAAAGGGAATATTGGTAGAACCAAAAAATATTGAAGCAGTATTAAATTGGGAACCACCTAAGACAGTTACAGAGGTACATCGTTTCCTGGGTATGACGGGATACTATCATAGATTTGTAGAGGGGTTCTCAATTATAACTGCTTCGCTGACACGACTGCTGAGAAAAAAATTATCTATTCAGTGGAATGACCAATGTCAACAAAGTTTTGATGAGTTGAAATATAGATTTACTCCAAATCTCACTATTTCTTCTAGTACGAGAGGATTTATCATCTATAGTGATGCATCTTATTCGGGATTTGGATGTGTTTTGATGCAAAATGAGAAAGTAATAGTATATGCCTCGAGACAACTTAAACCACACAAGATAAATTATTCAGCACATGACTTAGAGCTTATGGCAGTTGTATTTGCTGTAAAGATCTAGAGACATTATCTTTATAGTGAGATGTTTTAGATTTTTACTAACCATAAGAGTTTATAATACTTGACCCAAAAAGAATTAAATATGAGACAAAGAAAGTGGTTAAAGTTGTTAAAAGACTATGATTGTGCAATTAATATCATCCTGGAAAAGCAAATGTGGTTGCTGATGCACTTAGTAGGAAATCAAGTGTTATTATGTCTAGTTTACAATTAACACGTATGATTGATTTGATAGCTTTACGGAGCTTAAATGTGAAATTGCAGTTAAAAGAATCAAGAGTGTCAATCGCACAATTAATGGTTCGACCAATGTTGTTGAGAAAGATTCAAGAACACAAAAGTATGATGAAGAGTATGTTAGAATAATTGAATAGATTGATCATGGATTGAAGACTCCATTTCAGTTGGTTAATGAACTATTGATGTTAGGGACCATAGTATGTGTACTAAAGATTGAGGGTACTATACAAGAGCTACTAGATGAAGCATATAATGCTCCTTAAGCTGTGCATCTAAGAATGACAAAGTTGTACAATACTCTAAAACAACATTATTGGTGGTCAAATATGAGAAAAGATGTGGTTGCATTCTTATCTAGATGTCTGGTATGTCAACAAGTAAAAGATGAACATCAAGTGCCAACTGGAAAACTTCAGCCATTATCTATATCAGTTTGGAAGTGGGAAAGGATAACTATGAATTTTATGATGGGTTTACCCTGAATGCAATCAGGTAAAGAAACATTGTGAGTGATAGTAGATAGATTAACTACACAACGTGGGTGATAGTAGATATATTAACTAAGTCTACGAACTTTTTACCTATCAAAGTTGGACTCTCTTTACAATAGTTAGCAAAACTATATATACGAGAGATAGTTCAACTACATAGTATTCTAGTCTCTATAATATCGGATAAAGATCTAAGGTTTACTTCTAAATTTTAGCAGGTGCTATAGAGTGGTTTGGGTGCTAAGTTACATTTTAGTACTGCCTTTCATCCAAAGACAGATGGACTGAGTGAGAGGACTATACAGACTTTGGAGGAGATGTTGAGATCTTGTGTTTTGGAGTTTTAGGGCTCTTGGGATAGGTACATATCTTTGATGGAGTTTACGTACAATAATCAATATCATAGTACCATTTGTATGGCACCGTATGAAGCTCTATATGGACTAAAATGCAGAAGTCTAGTATACTGGGAAAGAGAAGGGGCAAAAATTATTGAAGGACCCAAAATCGTACAAGAAATAATGGAAAAAGTAGAGCTGATTAAGAGTTAGTTATAAGAAACACAGGATAGACAAAAGAGTTATTATGATCAGCATAGAAGAGAAATGCAATACAAAATTGGGGATAAAGCATTTTTAAAAGTTTTGCCCTGGAATGGTATAATGCGATTTGGAAATAAAGAAAAGTTAAGTCCCAGATACATTGAACCTTATGAAGTAATATAGAGGATTGGTCCATTGGCATACATATTGGCTTTACCTGCAAATTTGACACAGATACATGATGTGTTACATGTGAGTATGTTTAAGAGATATAGATCAGTCCCCACCCATGTCATACTCGAGTCAGAAGTACAAATAACAGAAAATCTAACCTATATCAAGGAACTAGTGCAAATAATGGATCATAAAGTTAAACAGCTAAGAACCAAAGAGATTCTAATAGTTAAGGTTCTATGGAAACATCACAATATGGAAGAAGCGACTTGGAATACTCAGAATAGGATGAGAAGAGATTATCCTCAACTGTCTACAGGTAAGAGTTAAGTTATGTAATTACTTTTCATTTCATATAAGCATATAGAAGTATATACAAGTAACTAAAAAGAATATAGTATAAAAACAATAAAGAATTTCGAGGGAAAATTTGTTAAGGGGGAAGAATTGTAACATTCCTATCCTAAGTCCCCACATTAGTAAATGATTAATAAAAGTAAGTTTAAATGAACATAATATACATTGAGAATTGTTAAGCTGTAAGATAGGACAGTACTGCAGAAAGTAGAATAGTAGTTATGCAAAAAAAAACTGTAGAAAATTCTAAGTTACAGTCTAAAGACACGAGGGGCATGCTGATGGCACGAGGGCGTGCTCAATAAAAATGTAATGAGCATGATCGTGCCAAGGTAGAGCACGATGAAACTTTTTGAAAAAAGGAAATGTCAACATGATGGTGTATAAAAAAGCACAATGGGCGTGCTGATAACACGAGTCGTGCTGATCAATGAGTGGGTCGTGCTGAGTTGTATATCTTGCAATAAAGTTGCAAATTGAAGCATGAGCAAGCACGTGGACAATAGCACATGGAGTGCTGAGGTCGACACAACCGTGCTTATCAATTGAATAGTAGTTAACCCAAATAAAAACTTCATTTAAGCAAAATAGAGAGAGAAAATCGAGAGAGACTGAGCCAAGAGAGTTCCAGAGAGACAAAGGTGATATTGTGGTGGAATCATTCGTAAAAATAACAAAACAAATCCTAAGAGTAAGCCGAATATCAATATCTAAGTTGATACTGCAAAATTGCAAATGGTAATCCTTCATAATTACTAATTTAAGTATAATTTATTAAGAATCTAAGTTAGAAATTGTTAGGATTAGTTTAGGAGCATGCATATGATTGAGTTATTGAATTGATTGTGATAAGAATTAGTATGAATGGCTGTTTAGGCCGACAGGTTAGATCGAGGCAGAGTTTGGGCTCATATCAATCCGTGTACTTCAGTTAGAGTTGAGTAATCTAACTCACTATTTGGTTAATTTAAAATATAAGCTTGAGTTGATATGAATTGCAATTGATGATACGTATGTGAATGATTAGTTATGATTCGAATGTTTACGAAATGCGAGTGTTATATGATATGTTTATAAGTATGATTTATATGGAAATGAAATGAAAAGAATGAGATATATGATGAGATATGTGCATTCGAATACGATTGAGAAATGATATATGGTGATATATATGAAATGTGAAATGAATATGGAAAGATAGAATCGTATCTACGATTCAAATGAAACAGGTACACAAAATGAGAAAAGAAATGCAAAAAAGGTACGTGAACGATGCTATTGTTTTTTATAGGAGAAATTTTGATGTGATATTATGATATGTGAAATGATATGATATGGAAAGATGATAAATGATCGATCATTTTGAGACAGGAGAAGGGAGATGGAAGTTAGGTCCACATGAAATGGAGGTGGAAAACTATCTTTTAAAACAAAAGTAGGGAGAC
>CANYCX012423016.1:0-14510 GCA_948193385.1 Breynia disticha f. nivosa | reverse complement strand
GTACCGCCAGTCTGATCCTCCAAAAGGTTTGTGAGAAGAAGGATAGCCTCTCTCGGCTGCTCTCCTTGTCTCAAAAGGTAGTGTAGCTGAAAATATGATGGATCGCGCTCCCTTAATTTTCTAAGCAAACTCATAAGCTTTCTTGACATTTCATTGTTGCGCTCACTAAGGTTAACCTGATTTGTACAAGAACAAAGCAGGTCAATAAAAACATGGATAATACTGAGAATGGCTCAAGTATAAATATTAGACAAATAAAGTGCTCAGAAAATAATTAGCCAGGTAAATCATCTCAACAACAACAGAAGACAACAGCCATGAAAAAATCAACTAGGGAAAAATGGAAGGATCCGCCAGACTGATAGTTGGAGCATTTTGGGTTAAGACAAATAAAATGTGAGCATCTGAGCAACTTTTATTTTAACTGACCCTCTGATAAGAATTCACTTGCCCCAACATTTTTCCAAAAGACAATCATTTTCCGCAATTAAAATATTATACTAGAAGCAATAATTAAATCAAATTACAGAAGCATTTTTTGCAATTATGATCTGAAAAATGTGAACAAAATGTAATGTTCCATAACTATTAGGTTCAAATTGCTTGAGAAAAAATCCATACCCTTGACAGCTCAGCTGCTGCATCTTGCCCAAGTAAGTTCATAGCAATATCAGGTGAAAGCATTCTACCAAACCATATAATGATGCGGAAACCGTCATCATACACATAAAGGCCTCTAGAATCCAAGCTATCTATTGTAAGTGGTAATCTCAGGTGGATGAAATCATCAGCTTGGGCAGATGGCTGCACATAAATGATGAATAATTAAACTATGCTGTGAAAAAACATGCATCCTTGATGAGGAATATTGAGCAGCTTATTACCTTTACAAGATAATCATCAACCCGAATCAGGCTAGGATACAAGAGATTTAACAAACTCTTAACAGGTAAGGCCATCATAGTGAATCCAGCAGCACAACGTTCATCAAGTGGAACATCCGCATAGCCTCCCCGAAGAGGTTGTGATTTACAAAGGGCTAATCCATACAAAGGTAAGCATTTTAGAGACTCGGGATATATCATCCGGCCTCCCAAGCGATGCTGCATAACATAGAGATTACGATATTCTTTAAAAGCTTTCACTATCCTTAGCTGGACAGAAGTACGTGCGTCTTCTAACTTATGGGACAGTGTTTTCTCTATCGCTGCAAAAGTATTTCAGTACATTAGAAAATACTGGTCATGCCTAACAGCAAAATCCAATCATCAACATCAGCAGAAGGCACAATGAAAGTGTTGTTCGACATACCTAGCCTAGAAAATAAAGAAACAATTGCACCAGTGTCAGCTTGTCGATACATTTCTGCTAAGTCTGAAACCACGGGTGCAGCTGCTGTGTGTACTCTGATTCTCCTCTCTCCACAAGAAGCAGTGTATCTTTAAAGATAGTTAAGAAATGTTATACTTTGCCTTTTCCCTCCAAAAGTAACACCCAAAAAATACACCTCCACAGAAATTCTAAGATAATGTCATAATGAATATGAGAGGAAAATTAAGAATAGGACATATTTCAAATTTCATAAAGTATATTTTAAGTCAAAAGGATACAGCAAAGCAACTTGGAAATATACAGTCTGAGTTGTAAGTAATGTCTCTTCAAGTGATAACTGCATTGCATACGCTTTGTCACAATCAACAGCTGGTAGCGCTAACAAATCAGTGGATCTTAACATGAAATTGCCATGATAAGATGTGAAGCGAATCCCTGGGAAAAGAAAGCAACAAAAGGTAGACATTTCAGCTTCAGATGGCAAATTAGAACAGATAAATAAAAATGTTTGAAACAATTATGCATCTCTATTTTAAAACTTGGACTCTATCAAGATTATAATGGAGACCTTTTCCACATCTTATACGCATGACAGCTTCCCAGGCTGTTTCTCTAGTCAAATCTCTTGCTAATTCGTGCCTCAACTTCTCTCCATGACTGGCAGACTGGAAACTTGGATAGTAATAAACCTGTCCTCCAGTATACTTGGCCAAAGTACCTTCAACATGATGGAGACGCTTCATCATATAATTATAAATACATCCACTGATCCACCACATTAAAGAGTATGCAGTAATAGCATCAGAAAGCTTCTTACAATAGATTATCAGTTCAAAAGAATATCATTTGTTCACAAGTGTCATTCCCACAGTCACATTAAAGGACCATACTCACCAGCATAATTTGAAAATGCAATCCCACATCCAGAAAATATTGAAATTGAAGGTAACAAATTGTTTAATAGCCATAAATATTCAAAACCCTTGGGTAATTTGAAGAAACAAGAAAAATAAAATGTTTAAAACCTTCGCAGTCCCTGAGTTATAGTCCTTAAAATCTGCAATCGAGGGACAAGATAAATTCACAGGTGCTCAGGCCTCGAGGATTGGATAATAAATTTTTGAAACACAGAAACCAGAAAATAAATATCACTATAACTCAGCGATGGAAAAATTTTTGACCCCAAATAAGATAGGTGTTGATAAAGAAAAGTTCATGAAGCTTTTACCTATGGAAGCTATATCCATATACTTGTCACTGAATGCATATGCATTAATAGCTATCTGGTATTTGGTAAAATCAGCAGCCATTTGCTTATAAAATGGATCTTCTGGTACTCTCAAAGCATGTTCTTTATCTGTTCCATACACACGAAGATCATCACCGCGCAACTTTAAGCGGCCAACACCAAGAGATGGCATTGTATTTTGAAAGATCAGCAACTTTCCACCAAGTTGATTCTATAAAGTGAAAGAGAGGAATTAATATAAATGACAAACGATCAAGGTTTTTGCAAATATTTTCACAGAAGGGGAAAGATAGTGATGGAGACATCAATAAAAAAATTCATCTCAACAGTCCCATTGTTGTTACAAGAGAATAGAAAGATCAAAATGGGAAAAAAATTGCTGAAGGGGAAAAAGAATAAATCAATTTAAAGGTGTAATAGACCACCATACCATAACCATGAATGCTGCTTTTAAAGCAGGACCAAAGGCAGATTCAACGTTCAAATTATCCTGAAACATGGACGGTAAACTATCCAAAAATGCTTCCACTACACTTCTGGATTCAGAAAAATTGACAAGAAGATCGTCTGGCAAAGGAACAAAGATTTCATCCAGATCAGAAACCACCATCATTTGGGGCTGTGTCAATGATGACTGCACTCACCAGAAATAAGGAATTGTTTAGTCATACTATTGGAAAAAATGAAGAGAATGAAATAGCTACCAAATTTCAGCACACAAGCTGGCTCCTAAACTGATGCAGCACTTGCCTTCATATTATAAAAATGAATTGTGCTGTCATAAGTGATAAAACCAATTTGTGTTCTTGGGGATCCAGGTAAGTCATCCAAACAAGACCTGATAGTCTGAGCAACAACCTAAACATAGCAGTCAAAGGTCAATAATAAAGAAAGATTGATAACCACATGGTTGCATGCATGTAATTACCAGTAAATATAACGACACATAAAAATGTGTGCAATCCATATGACATACATAAAATATAATGTCAGCTATGACGACCTATCACCAAAACAGCAACCTTTAATCTTTCATAGAATGATCGAGATGTTTCCAACAGAAACCCTTCAGAAGTACCATATTTTCACAATTTAAAAAAGCACTAAAGGACACAAGCATTAAATATCAGATGCTTCTAAGTTCTAAATTGACAAATAAATGATGCTTCTGAAACTGGAGACACAATTGTCAGATACAAAAGATGCCAACCCAGACAGTAGTTACAAAACATAATCAAAAAACTGGCTATGCAAAATAATTTGGTCAGAGAATCACTACAAAAATATTTAAAATGGTGAAGGAACTCACCTCAATCATACCACTTCTAACTGCAGATACTGACACATCAATTAAAAAGAAGTATAATGGCGGCATAGGTGGCCGCACCATGTAATCAGTTGGAGCAACAAACTCTACACTTCCCTTTGTAAGCTCAGGTCTCTGATCCAAGTCCACTCTTCTTCCACTGGCATCCAGGTGAGCGAAATAATCTCCTGGAACTGCAAAACCGATGGATGAGACCAGCAACTACAATAAAACTAATGAATTATGACAATTAAAAAAGTAGATGTAAAACAATACTATGATACCGAAAGGTTGAAAAGTTTGAAAAACATTAAATTACATCAGGTTTTTACTCAGATATGTTACAACAATAAAACAATATAAAATCGAGAGTGAACATGTTATACAGAATATTAGCGACAGGAGATAGAAATGCATGCCATAAATAACTGAAAAAAAAAAACCTAAAGATAAAATTGCAATACATATTACTTGGCAATGTCCTCAAAAAGAAAAAAAAAATTCAGAATGCAGTTTAAGTAGAGAACAAATTCTAATAATATTTGCGGGTCCCTAGCCACCAACGAGAAAGCATATAAATGTTGTGAAGTAAAAAGATAGTTTGGATTTACCATCATTCAGTAGAGAACAAATGTTGCAACGCCACTTCCTTCCAGCATCAGCAAATGTTACAAAAGGATTCACATATGTGCGGCATCTTCTACAACGGACAATGCCTACTGAAACATAATTAAGAACAGGCACCTCTTCCTGAATAGGAACAGACAGCAATAAATAGTCTAACACATATTATTATAAAATGTCAAAATAGTCATTAACCTCGATGCAAAGTCACTAACCCCTTCTGGAGCTTCTGCAAGAGGACACACAACTGCTCCAAGAGGTAAATGCCACCTTGATGCCAAAGATTGGGAATTTGGTATGGCATTAGTGGTAAGCCGTAGAAATCTAGAACTGCAATTCATGGAGCTCGGCTCAGCAACAGAAGGTTCCACATCCCCATCCAACGGCCTTGGCAAAGCTTTCACATCAATTCCAGGATCCATTGTTCCTGGCATTGATGCCAAAGACAGCGAGCTGAAATCTTCTGCCAAGCCTTGGACACCACCTATGGGTGGTCCTGGACGCTGAATTTGACTCGTTGAATGCATACCATAAGGACCTGCTACAGGTGGAGGTTGACCAAAACCACCTTGCTGAGGAGAAAAATGAGGAGACGACCCAGCTGGAGCAGTCATAAAACTGCCCTGTTGCTGAAATGGGGGCTGTCCTGGGGCAGGTTCAGGAATCGCACTAGACGGCCTGACATATCCAGGTAAAGGCTGCTGCATCATCGGTCTAGCAGCAGAATAAGCTGAATCTATCGGAGGAAAAGAAGTCGGCATATTTGGCCTAGATACAAGATAAGATGGATCAGCTGAAGGCTGTGGAATATTCTGAGTTGGTGGTGGAGACCCCATTGGCACTGACTGTATTGGTTGCTGCGGACGGAATGAAGGTGGAGGCGATCCTTGGCTAATGGGAGGATAAAATGGAATTTGCCCAACAGGTGATCTAACAGGAGGGGCTTGTGGGGAGGAGGAAAATATTGGTGTGGGCAAACGAGGCTGAAATGGTCCGGCAGTTGGCGGCACATATGATGCAGGTGGAGCTGGTCTAAATCCAGAGGCATCTGGAGTAGAGCCAGGAGGCATAGAAGGAACATTACTTTGTGGAAATGACGGTGGAGGAGGTCTAAATCCAGCACCATCAGATCCAACCACAGGGCCAGACGCAGAAAAAGGAGAAGTCAATGGGCGAGCAGCAGAAAAAGGCCTGGGAGAAGGATTCCCGGGATAGTTCGGCCGACCAGGATTTTCCGTCCCCATAGTTTTGGCTAACAAAAAACTTCTCCACGTCTCACTTACGCCTCCATAACTTCACCTGCAAAACAAAACCACCGAAAAACGCCTCCAAATTTCAATCTATCCAAACCATTACATTCATTTCACAGCAACCTACTCAAATCAGTTAATCGCAACGAGTCTATACTTTCCAGAGCACACTTAATCAAGCAAACACTGAACAACAAAATTAACATTATCACCACAATTCTCAAATCAACAATCAAAACCAAAAAACAAGACAAAATCCAACAGAATTCAAAACTGACAACTAACAGCGAAGTCAATTAACTGAATCGAACGGTAAAAAAAATATCAGCAATCACTAATCACTACACAAATCAACTTCACTCACAACTCCACAATTAACTAACAACTAATAAAAAAAAGAATATAGTAAGCGGACAGTGAGGGTTTATTGACCTGATCGGAGAGCAATGAAAGTTTCTAGAAGGTAGGTGGATCTAGAAAGAGAATCGAGATTGAATTTGACTGAGAAGAAGAAAAACCGAAACTATAGATCCGAGATCCAATTAGAATTTTAGTTGTTTATTTTTCTTCGTTAGATTTTTGGTTTATGGCTGTGTTACGGAGAGGAGACGGGAGAGAAGGCGAAGCGTTGAGAGAGAGAGAGAGAGTAAATCAGCAGTGCGAAGCAAGACGTAGAAAGAAGGAAATTGTTTTTTTTTTTTAATAATGATTTTTTTTATATGGAAATTAAATTAAATTGTTTATATGGAATAGTAGTAACGTTTGGGAGTGCTGTTTGGAATTTAGTTACAAGGTGTGCTGAGTTGAAGAAAGAAATGTAGTTTTGTTGATAAAAAGTTTTATGTTTTTGGTTAATTTAAAAGGCTGTTGTGAGAGACTTAATTTTATAATAAAAGAGAGTTTTAAAAAAGTAAGAAAATATTGTTTTTTTTAAATGAAATTTGGTTATTATAATTTTTTACTTGATTCGATAAAAATACTGTTTTCATCTCTTTTTAATTGATATTTAATTACTAAATGTATTAAAACACTATATAAGCACATTAAAGCTATATTTTTAATATATTAAATTATTAAAGATAATTTTTTTATAAATTTACCAATTAATTTATATATTTTTTATGTTATTTATACATTATTATTCTTTGTTATTTGTTTTAAGACAAAAAGATATTTTAGTTATTTAGTATATCAACTATAATTTTTATTTACTAAAAAAATTAAAATGTATAACCAAACATAATAATAATAGTGTTTATAAAATTTTCTTTTAAAATCATTATTTACAAAATTTTGTTTTGTCTTCACATTTTTTACCACTACAATACCAAACGTATCGTTCGTGTCTTTGGAATTTGGAGTCCAGGAGAGTTTAAATCAATCATATCAAAATTAATCAAATCGAATCAATTATTGCATCATTCGATCCACTTTCTTGTGTTTTGTGTTGCGCCTCATTTTGAGCATGTTCGTATCGCAATGAAATTTTTAATTTGTATGAGTCACATTTTAATCTCATCGTATTATTTTATATTAAAATATTATTTGAAATCCAAATATTATAAAAATTAAATATATCATTCATAACGTAACATAAACGTATATTTACAAATAATATTACTATTAAAAATTGACACCTCTAAAAATTTCACATTAAAAGAGAGGTGACAATAGATGTAAGAATTCTTGTACGTGAGTTTCAAGTAACCCTTGACCGAACTCTTAAAAAGAATTAGAGTTACGAATGGGTCATATGTTGTGACTCTAGTTGACCAAAACAAATAATGTTTACATAAAAAATAATTATTAAATATTATAAATTTAAGATAAAATAATTATTAAATATTGAATTTTCGTTCAAATCGACCAAATTAATGAGTCTTTGTGTCATAGATTTACTATTTTATTCCCAGAAAGTTTCTCTCTTATGTGTTATTTCGATTATTTGCATGAAGATACAGAAAGGGTTGTCATGTTTTGAATACAATTGAACTCTATGTATGATCTAGGCAAGCTATTGAAGGGGGTTGAATAAAGCTTGGATGAAGATGGCAAATTTTTTGTGGAATAAAAAAAAAATTAAGAACACATGATTTAGAGTGATTCGGTGATAACACCTATTCCAGTACCTAAGCTCCTACTTAGTGCTTTCTCAACCTCTTCACTATTATCATTTTTCAAAACTAAATGGTAACTTATTACACACTTGTATTCCGGTTCAAGTAACCTTACAAAGTGATTTGACTTCCGCCTTAAGTCTTACCTCACTATCACTCACAATGAATGAAAAATAAGCACCAATAAATAATTACATGATGTGCAACTAGTTTGAGTGGAAGTGAAGAACTCTAGTCTACTTGCACAATTTGAGAAAACAATCTTCGATCTTTGAAAGATGAAGTGATTTGATATTTGAGAACTTTGAAGTGCTTATCTACTTGTGCTTCTGTAGTTGGAGTGGCTTTATATAGATTCTCTTGAAAATGTAGCCGTTAACTTTTGGAATCAACTTGAACAAGTGATTTTTGCCACTGTCAGCTTTGCTAGTCGACTGGTTTAATTCTCACTTGAGTAGACAGACTGCTCTAGTCGACTTGTTTACTTCTTACTTGAATAGACAAAGTGCTCTAGTCGATTGGTTTTCTACTAGTTGAATGGTGGTGTCTTTCAGCCTCTACGAATCTCGATATCTAGTCGACTGACATATTGTTAATCAACTGGTTTGCCTTGCAAATCATTTTTAATTGACTAAAAAGTTACTAGTCGACTTACCTGTACCTCAATTTGAATTTTGAATTCTTACAAAAGTGGTCTTTGATCCTTGACGTCACTTTGAAGATTTTCTAGTCGTATTTTGTTGCTGGGGTCAGTACTAGTCGACTGATTTTCAAACTAGTCGACTGATTAGGCTTGTGGTCCCTTTATAACCGTTGTATTTCTTTTCATGACCTGCACAAATGTATTAGTCGACTAACACTTTAGCCAGTCGACTGGTTTATCATGCATACAGATTTTGCAGTAGGTAGATGCATGGTTCTTGATGTAAGATGGACTTTCAAGAGTCTACAAGAATTGTTTTGAACCGAATTATGAGACTAGAACCGGATAATGCCTTGAAAATTATGGGTTGTCTTATCTAATAAGAAGGTGCAGAACAAGTAATGATTAAATTGTCTATTAGGTCTAACGTGGTATTACAAGAAGTGATTTACAAGGGCAAAGCTAAACTATATCATCTATTGGGACAAACGACCCTGGCCATGAATCCCTGAACTAGCCGTGTTTGGCAAGGTTCTCGCCTTTCCTTCATCATTTAGGATTGGCCTGTTCAGCTCCTACAACCTGTCATTTCTCTCCAATTCATTGGAAGACTCGAGCTGTTCAAGCACAATGCTGACAGAATGCCAATAAGGGGTTACATTGATCCCATCTCTGAACTCAAAAACCAGACTGATTTTTTGAGTTTGGAGGATCAGTGTCAGCCTGTTACCTTGAAGAGTATGGGAAGTCGGCCTTATATTCTAAATGAATTCTTGGTCAACACTTGTTACTATTTCAATAAAGGTCTTTTTAAGGAAGTAACTGTCAGTATTATCATGGACCAACACTAGAGAGTTGCTCACAAATGTTTGATGCTATCAATAAAGATAGAAACGACCCTGGTTCGATAGATAAAGAATCTCGAAATATATATATATATATATATATATAACATTTTTAGCAGAGAGCATTTTCACAAAGGAGGATGTGTTTGTTTATTTTAGGTAATTACTTGGTCATACTCTCATACAATACCATTTCCAAATACATGACCTCTCTAATGATTTCAGGTTATCTTTGCAGCAAATTTGGGCTAGTTAAGGATGTAAAGATCCCTTTTTAGGAGAGAAGAATGTTTGGCTTTGTAACTTTTGAAAGTCCAGAGACTGCCAAGTTGGTTTTGAAAGAAAAGAATCCTCATTTAGTTTGCGATGCATAGTTTTTTGCAAAACGTTACCAGGACAAGAATCCTAATTTTATTACTCAGATCAATTTGATCGATCAGGACATATGTAGCTAGAGGTGTTATATTGGTCAGAACTGGCGGTTCACGATTCAAGAATAGCTTGGATTGGAACTAAACCATGGTATACATGGTTCGGTCCGGCTTAGGGCCAGTTTCAGGCCGGTTTTAGAACCAACGGTTTCGAACAGTTCTGCCCGATCCTGCCCAGCTCGGTTCTGTATTTAGTAAACGAATTATTTAATTTCTTTTTTGAATTTGGTTTATGTTTGTTCTTTAGATCTGGAAGACTGTAACTTGTTATCAAGCATTAGTTTTGTACTGTTATTTATATAGTTTTGTGGTTTGAATTTGCAGCAATTAGATACAATCTTCTTGATGTAAGATGGACTTTCAAGAGTTTACAAGAATTGTTTTGAACCGAATTATGAGACTGGAAGGAATAGGATAATGCCTCGAAAATTATGAGTTGTCTTTTCTTACAGGTACGGAACAAGTAATGATGTTCATTAGTTCTGACGTGGTATTGTAGGAAGTGATTCACAAAGCCAAAGCTAAACTACCTCATCTATTGGGACGAATGAACTCCTCTGGCCCTGAATCACTGAACTCGCCGAATTTAGCAATGTTCTCGCCTTTCCTTCATCATTCAGGACCGGCATATTCGTCTCTTGTAGCTTTTCATCTCAGTCCAACTCATTGGAAGACTCGAGTTGCTGCCAAGTTCAATGCTAACGGAATGCCAATGAAGGGTTACCTTGATCCTGTTTTCAAATTCTAAAACCAGACTGATTTTTTGAGTTTGGAGGAGCGTAAGATTAAGTTTGAATAAATGAAGAACTGGTCTTTAGAAATTTATTTTTAAATCAAAATATGTCTATAAATATGTGCCCTCATACAAATAATGAAAAATTCTAAGAATAAATTTTCCTACTTCTCGCATACAAAAAAACAAAGACTTCGTCCTTTACTGAATGCAATTTCCTCTTTTAAGTTTCAAAATTCAGGCACATATAATGGAGGCTTGTTATTTTAGTTTCCTCAATCAAAGGCCAGTAAATTATGTCAGGGTATTCTACATTTGGTCAAATGTTTTGGGTGTTTGTTCTTGTAGATTTGGTTCCGAATAAAAAAGCTGCACGGATATAATCTTCGGTTATTTTTCTCTCTTTTTCTTGCAGTCAAGGACTTAATCTACCTAACAGCCGATTACAGTTCTTTCCTTTCTATACTTTTTCTTTTGCCATAGTTCATAAGTATATAAGCTAATGAAGAAGAAGAAAAAGAAGCAGCTACTCATCCCATTACTTGGATCAAAGAATTAGCAAATAAGAGTATGATACAGTGAAGAACATATTAAAGTTTTGAAAGTAGTAGCCTTTAGTGGAACTGATTAGACCATTGTGGAAATAAGTTTTAGCACCGTTTCAGAGATTTCTCAAATATGTGTAAAAAATGTGAAGAAGATATATATATGCTCATAGTACTATAAATCGATCAAATAGCTTAAATTTTCCTATAACAGTTTTGTTAAAGAGAGCACCGACTCTGTCTTTCTAGAATTGTGTGGAGCATGCATGTGCCTAGAATATTGTAGAATAATCAAGTGGGATGGAGAATGATTTTGCCGACTTTGTATGTCGGTTGTGATGTTCTATAAATAGGCAAAGTTGTTAATTGATTGTGTGTGCAGAGAAGGAGTGATAGTGGAGAGAAAGAAAAGAAAGTGTGTGTCTTTTGAGTAAATAAAAACTTATATTTGTGAGGTTTTTTTTAAGTAAAAACTTGTATTTGTCCTATTCTACAACTCGGAAGACCTAAAATTCATCAAGAAATTTACATGAGATTTCAGAATGTTTTCCACTGAATATTCACAAACTTCTTCTTGTCTCAAATCTCAAGAGGGTTCTCTTGACACCCGTGTGTGGACACCAATGCATAATAGATTTTCCAATCTGCTTTGTAGATGACAAATGATAAATAATGTTAAACTCGAGAGATCTTCAACTCAGTTAGAGTGCTAATTCGAGTTAGAGGGTTATAATCATGTCACTGAGTTTTTTCTACTGAACATTATTACTTAGCACATAAACATTACGAAAATTGAATTTGTATACATTAATCGTGTTATCGGTTTAAAAATTATTAGCCCTGAACACATTAATCCTATTAATATAAAACTAGCAATTGGATCGGATTATTATTGAATTTATCACTTGATTATTTGATCAGAGATAATATTTAAGAGAAAAGAAAATAAAGTTTGTGAACTTGGAAAAGTATGTCATATTGATAAAAGGCCATAGAGTCCACAAATATCATGTGTGGTCGATGCATCAACAGGTAGACGTGGTCCAATCACCACTTACAATTTTTTAGGACGGTATATACTTGTGCTGCAGAATTTCTTTAGAACAACATGGAAGCTTTAGTCTCTCCACGCTTACTTTCATTTCCAAGAACCTCTAGTTCTTCTTCACGAAACAATTTTGCCCAAAAACATTCAGGATTATCTCTGCCAAATCTCACTGGGAGTAAAACCAGGAAAGTTACAGGTAGAATTGCAGCAAATATCAGTGATGTTTCTGCTGTAGCAGACCCTGCTCAAGTCAGTATCACCTGGCAAATTGTTGTTGGAGCTGTTGGTAACAATTCAACAGATATTAAATTCTTCTTTCTTTTGTTCTTTCAGTTCTTATTGAATGTTTCCATCTTTGATCTTTTCAGCTGGAGTAACACCATTTGTGGTTGCTGGAATTGAGTTCAGCAAGAGAATTGTAAGCACTTTGTTTTTGTATTCAAACAACCATATATATGGTTTTTAACCTGAACCTGATAAACGTTATCGGCCGCTGGTACTGGATTACAACCAGAGACGGAAACAAACGGGAGGCGAGAGGGCCGGCTGCCTTCCCTTGTCGTTCCTACTTCTATAATTCTGTCTCTGTTACCGTATATTTTTTATATCATCGTTTTATTTTCGTTCCTTTAAAAATATTTGTGGTTCCATTGTAATCTGCGTACATTTGCAGATAGCGCAAAGGAAGTGCGAGGAATGTGGAGGTTCAGGACTTGTTATAATTGAAAAGGAATATTGTCGTTGCCCAGGATGTGGTAATACTCTTCATCCCCATAATATTACTATTTTTTCACACAAGTTTCTCCTGTTGACACCAAATTCATGTGAACATAACTTAAGCATATCGAAATTAATGATGTTTTGAGCTTTTATTTTATTGTTTTCAGGAGGATTTTTACCTTGGCAATCATGGAGAAGATTCTTCACAGGTTGAATTCATAGATTTGGCTCTCCGTATAAGTTCTGAGACTTTTGCTGCCTATAACCATCACTGATATTCAACAACCTCAACTACATAATAGAAGTTTCGACGAACAACTAGCCATTGAACTCGCACGTTGTGATGAAAAACTTTACAAAACAAACATACAAATAATTAATGCTTTCGAATATATGTCTCAGATTGTATTATTATATAGATAGTAATACATTTGCTCAACCAGATGCTGCAAGCTATTAGGAAGATTAGTTGTTTTCCCACAAGAGAGTGATCTTCATTATAAGTCATTTTATGGTTTTAAAGTTTCAAAATATACCATAATCTTGTCATGTTATTTCTTATCAAATATTGTTATTGGTGACATAAACTTTACAAAAATTAAATTCGTATCATTCATGTCGTGTCATAATCGTATACTAACAAATTGTGTTATCATATTAAAAATTATCATTCCTATGTAGAATATATAGAATTTTTTTTGTGCTTTTAATTGGCTTGCTCTGGATCTTGCCATCAACTAGCATTTTGCTTCTCTTTATAAAAATTGTTCATAAGTTTATTTCGTATAATACAGTTTATAAACTATTGGAATTATTTTTATTGATCCTATGTTTAGTGCATATAATACAATTTGAGTTTGTATTTCACGATGAGCGACGGAAATAAAAGGGACAAGAGCAGTGCTTCATTTTCGTAACTCTCTTAGTAGTAATATTTTCCGTTGTGTCTTGTCTTGTAATACCATTATTTTTCATATAGTTGAATTTAAAAACTACACGATTGATCTTAAGTTTAGTGCAAATAATACAATTTGAGTTTGGATTCTACAACCAAGGCACAGAAATAAATTAAAGGGGCAAGAAGGCTGACTCTTCTTGTCGCAATTCTTTCAACTGTAATGTTTTCTGCTGTGTCATCTCTTCTAGTATCGTTCTTTTCTGTTGTCGGCGGAAAAAAAGGGTTAAAAGCTATTTGTGACGTCTCTTTAAACTTAAATATTGTTCATTCTCATAAAAAATTATGAATCCGCCATTGTTTTCTAGAAAAATCGAGTTAAATAAATTTGGAGTCGACTCATGATCTGTATTAATCATACGGATGAACCCTGTCGTTTTCCCAACTTTTTTCTGGTAAACAAGAGGTTGTCACCAGATACCGACAGTTAACTTGTATAACTGTCAAACAAACGTCAACGCCGCCTTTCAAATAGAAATTAACAAATCTTACTGTTGTTTTCCCATGTAACTCTTCGTAGGGTCTGTTTGGGATTGCTGTTGAAAACTGCTTTTGCTGTTAGAAAAAGTGTTGTTTCTAAAATTGCTGTTAGAAAAATCAGGTAACCGTTTGGTAACGTATTATGCAAAAATTGCTGTTAACTATAAAAATATATTAAAAATTATGATAAAAACTATTATTTCAAATTATTCAAATGTCAATAATACAAATT
>CANYCX012422527.1:0-16894 GCA_948193385.1 Breynia disticha f. nivosa | reverse complement strand
ACATAGGAAAGAGATTTACCCCCAAAAAAGTGTCAAGAATGGGATTCGAACCCATGCCCTTTCGGACCAGTACCTGAAACTGGCGCCTTAGACCAACTCGGCCATCTTGACATTGTTATGTTGTTGTCGTTTTTTGTTATTTACTACTTAATATTTCCCGCGTCCTTTTCCCATCTCGCAACGGTTCTTCAACTAAAAACTGCGTGTCTCCACTCTGCAATGTCGCAACCCCACAATGAAATCTCTCACACATCAAACACTCAACTCCATCAAAACCCCACTTTTAAAAAATACCAAGTTCTTACCTTCTTTACCATTAATACAAACTCCATCAGGAGTTGACCCCATTAACAATCAAAATATCCCACAAACTCACGACCCTTTTCATATTTTCAAGGAATATGTAAAATCCGCACGCTACACTGTCGAAAGCACCAAAATTTTACATACACATTTGCTCAAAACTGCTGTATTTCACTCCAATTTATATTTTTCTAATTCTTTACTTGATTTGTGCGTAAAGTCCGGTTCTTTGGCGTATGCATTTAAGTTGTTTGATACTATTCCTCAATTAAATGTTGTTTCTTGGAACATTTTGATTTCTGGGTGTAATTTGAATTTTAAATATGAGGAGTCATGTGTGTTATTTGGTAAAATGCGAGTTTCGGGTTTTGAGCCTGGTGAGATTACTTATGGGATTGTGTTTTCTTCTTGTGTTGGTTTGAAAGATAGTTTCTTTGGTGAACAGGTTTATTCGCTTGCGGTGAAAAATGGGTTCTTTATGAATGGTTTTGTAAGGACGGGAATGATTGATTTGTACGCAAAAAATGGTAGTTTTGATGATGCATTAAAGGTGTTTCACGATGTGAAATGTGATAATGTGGTTAGTTGGAATACGTTGATTTCAGGGGCTGTTAGGAATGGGGAGCATTGGCTTGCGCTAGAGCTTTTTCATGAATTGTGTTGTAGGTCTTTAGTCCCGAATAGCTTTACATTATCTAGTGTTTTGACTGCTTGTGCTAATCTTGAAAATAGCGAGTTTGGGAAAGGAGTTCATGTGTGGGCAATTAAATGTTGTGCAAAAGATGTTTTTGTTGGAACTTCTTTGGTTGATTTATATGCTAAATGTGGGGAAATTGGTGACGCGGTGAAGGAGTTTTCCTGGATGCCGATCCGGAATGTAGTCTCTTGGACCGCCATTATATCTGGGTTTGTTAAGAGAAATGATTCTATATCTGCATTCAAATTCTTTAAAGAAATGTTGAAGATTAGGGAGGAAATAAACAAATTCACTATTACTAGTATACTTACTGCTTGTGCCAAACCAAATATGTTTTATGAGGCAATTCAAGCTCATGGTTGGATTTTAAAAGCTGGTTTCTATTTGGATCCAGTAGTGGGAGCTGCTTTGATTAATTTGTATACAAAGATAGGTGCAATATATTCGTCAGAGCTGATGTTTACAGAAATGGAAAATAAAAAGAACCCCAGCACATGGACCTCTATGATGTCTTCTTTTGTTCAGAACAAGAATTCTTCAAAGGCAATTCAATTATTCCTGAGAATGTTGCAGGAAGGTCTAAGACCAGATCGATTTTGTTATTCTTCTGTGTTAAGTGCTATTAACTGTGTAAACTTGGGGAGACAACTTCACTGTTGCATTCTTAAAATTGGATTATCCTCTGATCTTTCTGTTGGCTGTTCCCTATTCACAATGTACTCAAAGTGCGGTAGTATTGAAGAATCTTATGAAGTATATGAGCAAATTCCGACAAGGGACAATGTTTCATGGGCTTCGATGATTGCTGGTCTAGCTGAGCATGGCCGTTCTAGTCAAGCTCTTGAACTTTTTAGAGACATGATGTATCAACAAATTAGTCCTGATCAAATGACCTTAGTTTCTGTTCTTACTGCTTGTTCCAAACTTCATTCATTGGAAAAGGGTAAGGAGGTTCATGGTTATGCTTACCGTGCAGGAATCAATGCGGAAACACTGTTTGGTGGTGCACTCATTACTGTGTATTCGAGGTGTGGCAACCTAGAGTTAGCAAGAAAAGTTTTTGACATGCTTCCAGAGAAGGATGAGGTTTCATGCTCTTCCTTGGTTTCTGGATATGTACAAAATGGACTACTTGAAGAAGCATTGGATATATTTCATGAATTGTTGAGTCAGGACTTCACTATAGACTCCTTTACAATCTCATCTGTTCTGATAGCTGTTGGAAATTTAAATAGACCGGTTATTGGGACTCAATTGCAAAGCCTAATCACAAAAATGGGATTAGATTCAGATGTTTCTGTTGGAAGTTCACTTGTTACAATGTTTTCTAAATGTGGAAGCATAGAAGAATGCCGTATAGCATTTGATCAGATTGATGAGCCAGACACGATAGGTTGGACAGCTATGATTGAAAGCTATGCTCAACATGGAAAAGGTAGTGAGGCTCTGGAAACATATCAGCAAATGAGGGAAAACGGAATTAAACCAGATGCAGTGACTTTTGTTGGGGTTTTATCTGCCTGCAGTCATTGTGGCTTTGTTGAAGAAGGCTATTTCCACTTCAACTCGATGAAAAATGACTTTGGAATTGAGCCAAGGAACATGCATAATGCATGCATGGTTGATCTTCTTGGTCGTTCTGGAAGATTAAAAGAGGCTGAAAAATTCATCAACAGTATGAGCACTGAAGCTGATGCTTTGATATGGGGCACACTTCTGGCTGCTTGCAAGCAACATGGAGATCTTGAGCTTGCAAAACTTTCGGCCAGAAAAGTTATGGAATTGAAGCCACGTGATGCTGGAACTTATGTCTCATTATCCAACATATGTGCAGACTTAGGTCAGTGGGAGGAAGTCACGGAAATCCGAAGCCTCATGAAGAAAACTGGAGTCGTGAAAGAACCTGGATGGAGTTTCATGTGAAATATCCTGGTCAGTATTGAGTTAATTGGTTTTTCACATGTTATTTGCTGGAATCTTTTGTAGAAATGGAGCCCCATGAAATTTATTAAGAAAAGAACAGATATACTTAATAAGTAAATTTCGATGAATAATAACTTTGAGCTCAAAAAGGAATTTCTTAATGTCTGCTTTAGTATGCATATGGATATGGAAGTCGTTCAGATTTCTGGTTCTGATTTCTGTTGTATGCAGAGATTGTTTCTGATTCTATCATTAAAAGTTGCGGCCAAAAAGACCAAATTTTGATGAAAATGAATCTGCCCATCATTTCATTTAGCCGTAAGTCAAGGGACATAGATTTTGTTTCTTTGAAGAGCAATGGCTGGCGAAGAATTAAAGATCTGATTAAAATGCATCAGGGCGATGATCTTCACGGAAGTCAGGAAAGGTTTTTCCTCTTCAAAATAATTTGAAGCCAAAAGAATACGACAGAGCGGAGAATTCCAGGGATCCAAAAAACCCAGAATGTGTTCGATCTGATGAATCCGGCAAATTTTAAAGCCTGCAAGTCATCTATGTATGTGATATATATCTCCACTGTCATTCAAATTTTACTTTCGCATGCATACAACTTGTGATTATGCGAGATGTTTCAAATTCTCTTTTTTTTTTCTCTAGCCATTTCATATCAGTAACATGCGAGTATAGATATCATATGGATGTGACTGTATCATTTCATGTCTTCTCAAACAGGGAGAGCATAACGGGTTGGCCTCAGCTGCCGAAGATGAGATCATGGCTGCCAGTAAACTGCAAAGTCTGCCCGTTGGTGCACTGGAAGTTCACTTGTCTTATGCAGAGGTATTTTTCAGGTTGATAGAGCTCATGTGAAGCCTGATCATCGGGCAGGCAGTCGTTCAGACTTAATGTTTGCAGCACAAGTTCTAAGTTTTTTTTCTCTGATATTACTTAGAAGTCGTTGAGATTTTCAGGCATGGGGCAAGAGCTACACAGGAGTCGGACAAACCCTGAAGTTGAAGCAATACTTGTGATGAGTAAAAGAGACCCTGACCTCCATCTGCTTTGTGGTTTTGATGCAAAGAACCAGTTAGAATTTAATTGGGGCTGAAGTGCAATCCAACAATGATGAGTGAATGAAATAGCCTACAAACTTGTTACTGTTATGAAAATAATAATTCCAACAATGATGGATAATTTTAAATCTAGTTGATAATAATTAACTAATGAAAATACATAATTACTAAACACTTGCAAATAATTTTTTGTCAAATGCAACCTTCTGAAAAGTACTTTGATAACTTATGAAGCAAAGACAAAGTTATATGACTCAAATGAAACAAAATATAGTGTAGGGACTATAATGCAATCTTGTGAAAAATTCATGAACAGAAAATGTAATTTACTCTGCAGTCCTCATAAGTGCGTCGTCTTGAAAAGCCGATTCACACGAGAAAGAGAGAAGAGAGAGAGAAAATGGAATCAACAGGGCAGTGGCTAGAGAATGCATTGGTGAATTTATGTGAGAGAGTAGAAAATGGTTTGGATTTGGATAGAGATGTTATATCAGGCTTGGTTTCATACTGCGAGTTTGCTCAACCACTTGATGCTAAAGAGTATCTTGATGTAATTATAATCTCCTCTCACTTTCCCATCTTCTCTTTATCATTAATCGCTCCTGTTTTATCTGCTTTCTTTAGTTTTTACTTGTAAAGATCGATTCTTCTCTCTGTTTTTGATCTGGGGTTTTAGTCCTGGCCTTAATTGAGTTTTTTCGATGTCACATAACAATTTGTTTTTTACGTCTTTCGTGATCATAGAAGATGAACCACAATAAAAATAGACATTGTTTGAAGAGATTATTTTAACTTTTATAGCATCAGGTTTGGTTTTTGTGATGTGATGTATTAATGCCTGTTGAAGGAGTTCATGGATTTGTTTGTCTTTAGAATATAATTGGAGCTGAAGCCGGCAAGGGTGTGATAGAGGAGTACTTACGGCGCAGAGGTCATTTGGATGTTGGTAGCAATGCGGAGACTGTTCAAGCTTCGAAATTTCAAGCTTATGTCAAACCAGCAGCAGGAAAGGATTCTGTTGGTGGAACTAAAAAACAATTTAAAGCACCTAAAGATGTTGCTGGATCTAGTCAACAGGTTGAACCAAAGAAGAATCCTGCAGCTGGTTACGGAGAGAACAGGGGGGCGAATCAGGTTGCTGAGTCGAGCCAGAAAGGGGTTCAAAGTGGTTCCAGGAAAAAGAAAACAGGGAAAGTCATATCACTTGCAGAGGCTGCAAAAGGGTCAATTGTATTTCAAAAGGGGAAACCATGTTCATGCCAAGCGCGACAACACAGATTGGTTGGGAATTGCTTATCATGTGGCAAGATAGTTTGTGAACAAGAAGGAGAAGGGCCTTGTGGTTTCTGTGGAGCACTCGTGCTAAGAGAAGGGAGTACATATGCTGGTCTTGAGGAAACTGTGGCTCTTCCTGTCTCAGACGCAGAAGCAGCAGCAGAAGCTTATGCGAAGAGGCTTGTCGATTATGACAGAAATGCTGCAGCTCGTACCACTGTCATTGATGACCAGAGTGATTACTATGAGATTGACAGCAACAACTGGCTCTCACAGGAGGTTATCTAAGATTTCACTGCATGAACATCTTGTATTATGGCATTTATGCATTTATGTCAAGTCACTTGTTTGATTCTTTCCTTTCAGGAAAAGGAACTTTTAAAGAAGAAACAACAGGAGTTAGAAGAAGCTGAGAAAGCAAAACGGAGTAAAGTGGTTGTTACTTTTGATTTGGTCGGAAGAAAGGTAATAATCTTTTTTTACCGTAAAGGCATTTCTTCTTCATTTATGTTCTCGTCAGTTATTGCATTTACGGATCCATACAATATATTTCTATCTTCAAACTAGTGATTCCTGGCTTCAATGTCTATAGCTTGCCTTCAAGAATCAAGAATTGACTTGTTTTATTTTGTTCGTTCTGAAGTTAAGTTTTGAATGTTGTCAAATACCATTTTTTATTATAATGAAAACAAGCAGTTGGCAAAACGTGAAAATTTCTGTCATTAATTGTCATATATGTGCCCGTTTATATAATTTAATTTTCCTAATAAAAGCTGTTTTCCAGGTCCTCTTGAATAAAGATGATGTTTCAGAATTAGAAACAGAGAACAGAATATTACGACCACCGGATGACAACGAGAGAGAAGTGCACCGGATTAAGCCAAACCCTACTCTGAGAATACAACCCATCTTTTTGGACCCCGGTCCTAGTAAAAAGCATGACAAAGCCAAGCAACCGAGCAATATGCTTCCAAGCGGGTTATGCCTTGAGATTACCGGGAGAGTGCAGCATGAAAGCAATGAGCTGAAATATTTAAAGGTTGAAAATCAGCTGGAAGACACAAGAAGCCTCGGCAAAGTTCAACTGTGAGTAATCTAATGGATATGGAAGTTTGCAACGAATGTTCTCAAGACTACCAGCTCTCCACCTTTTTTAGGAGTTAGCTTCATTTTCGCATTATCCAGCCGATCAAAGACCACATTATCCACAGTTTGTCATGGTATTTTGTTCTCTGTAGGAAGCATTTTTGCGCCATATTTTGCATGACATCTGAATAGCGAATAAGAAATATTGAATGATTTTTAAACTGGAGTATTGTATTGCTGTCCAGTCTTGTCTTCTACAGGAAGCATTAGCAGTCCTTTCTTGCAGCAAATGTTCTATTTTATACCAACCTTGAGATGAGACAACATCCTTCTCAACCATAGCGGAAGACCATTTTAGCTGGAGCCATATTCCCACATTTTGCACAAAATAGAGTTCTGCAACACTCGTAACATTCTCGAACTTAATGCCGAAAGTTTAATAGGCGATTTGTCTGGTAAAATGATAGAACATGAGAAAAATTAAACTAGAATCTGACAAAATACTCCGGTCCCAGAAACATGTGTCGGGCTTGCCGGCACTAGCCGTCAAAGAAGACCTTTTCTAACAAACACCACCTGTACAAAACTTACGTGGCAAATTCTGATTCCAAGAGTAGTGAAACCCAGAAAGCAACAAAGACACACAGTATTCTTTTCTCTTTATTTTGTTTGATTTTTCTCCTGTTATCACGCGTCAAAAATGTTGTGATTTTCACAGCAATAATAACATTACAAATTTGCCAAAGAGACAAAAAAACCGTCTCATTCTTTTTCATTTCTAAGATCCTACAAGTTCATCTCTCTTTACACATTGTCACAGTCAGTGATTATGGTCTTGATCTGACTCGGTCACCACAAACCAATACCTCTCTCTCTCTCTCTCTATAGGTACTCAGCTTGGTCTCTATTTTCATTTTTGTGATTCGGGTATTTAGTTTTATTTGATGTTCTATTGTTGAAAACCGGAAAGATCGAATCTTTATATTGCAGGTTTGATTTTGCTTGAATTTGACTGGACTAATTTGCTTAAATGGCTTTTTGTGTAATTATGGTGAAATTTACAATCTTATTGGACCTTCCTGGCTTTGAATTCATCGAATTTGGTTTTCTGAGATTGATTTGGTAGTTGTTTTATAACACTGACTGATGCATGACATTTTTGGAAAAAAGAGCATTTTGATTGGGAGTGACTGTGGATTTTTCTTCTATATTGTGAGTTATTTTGATTGTTTCATCTGCAGATTAAAATCTGTGTGATCAATATGTTTGAAGTTACTTTAAGTTGAAATTTGGATGTTTAATGACGTGATTTAGGGTTCCTTTTTGTAAATGCAGTAGCACTGCGTATGTAAGAAAGGCAGGACTATTAATTTGGTGCATCATCATGGCAACAAAAGGGAATCCAGGAGATCAGAGAACTAGAGGTTCCGTATCTATCTTCATTATAATTGGCCTATGTTTTTTCTTCTATATATTGGGTGTGTGGCAGCGAAGTGGTGTTGGAAAGGGTGATGGAATTGCTGTAGAGATCACTAAGCAGACTGATTGTACCGTACTCAATAACTTGAATTATAAGACCAGTGCTGATGCCGGTGTTGTTGATGAATCAAATGTCAAAGAGTTCAAGCCTTGTGACGACAAATATATTGATTACACCCCCTGCCAAGATCAAATGAGGGCAATGACTTTTCCACGAGATAACATGATCTACAGAGAACGCCATTGTCCTCCCGAAGAAGAGAAATTGCATTGCCTGATTCCTGCACCCAAAGGGTATGCAAATCCATTTCCATGGCCAAAGAGTCGTGATTATGTACCCTTTGCAAATGCTCCTTATAAGAGCTTGACAGTTGAGAAGGCTGTTCAGAACTGGATACAATACGAAGGCAATGTGTTTAGGTTCCCTGGTGGAGGAACACAGTTTCCACGTGGTGCTGATGCCTATATTAATGAACTTGCATCTGTAATCCCCATGGATAACGGGATTGTCAGAACAGCTTTAGATACTGGATGTGGGGTAAGTTAAAAACAACCAAAGTGGAGTTTAAAAACAACCAGAGTGGAGTTGTCACTCTTTTTTTATCATCTTAATTGTTTTGATTGACGGTGGAACTCGGGTCTTGTTTTTCCTAGATTTCAACTTCTCCTTGTTGTTGAAAGTTTGTCAGATTCATTCGCCATCTTGTGTTTCAACTTTTAATTACTTGTGGTTAGGTTGCAAGCTTTGGAGCATACCTTTTCAAAAAGAATGTCATAGCCATGTCTTTTGCACCAAGAGACTCTCATGAAGCTCAAGTGCAATTTGCGTTGGAACGAGGTGTTCCAGCTGTTATTGGGGTTCTTGGAACTATTAAGTTGCCATATCCTTCCGGAGCTTTTGACATGGCTCATTGTTCTCGTTGCTTGATTCCATGGGGTGCTAATGGTTAGTGTAATCAATTGCATTTAAAGTTCTACATTGTTATCAACATATCATACCACTCAGCTGGTCAAGTATAGTGAGGAATATTCTTCAGTGGCTTAACTTGAGTTTTACATGCTAATAGACTTGATTACTTGTGGTTCGGTTGGATGTCTTTGGAACTCAATATCAGGAGTTCTTAAAACTTATTTGATTTATCAATGTTATGTGGTTGGAATAGAGATACAAGTGATTTACAATTTGATAACTTTATTGCCTTGCTCAGGTGGAATGTACATGATGGAAGTTGATCGTGTTCTAAAGCCTGGTGGGTACTGGGTGCTTTCTGGTCCTCCAATTAACTGGAAGAATAATTACCAATCATGGCAGCGTCCTAAAGAAGAACTCGATGAGGAGCAGAGGAAGATTGAAGAAACTGCCAAACTTCTTTGCTGGGAAAAGAAACATGAGATGGGTGAAATTGCCATCTGGCAGAAACGAATGAACCCTGATGAATGCCTTGAGCAAGATACACAGCGTACTGTGTGTGAAACCTCAAACCCAGATGATGTGTGGTATGTTTTTATCATTGCGTTGCCTCTTTAAATTAATGTGGTGAATGGAATTTAGTTGCAGGACAATTTTTTTAATATGTTGAGGCTAATATATATAAAGTTTTGAATCACCCTCTGATTATTGATAGGTACAAGAAAATGGAGGCATGTGTGACTCCTTATCGTAAGATTGATGGATCTGATGGTGCTTCATGGAAGCCCTTCTCAGAGCGGCTTCATGCCGTTCCTTCGAGAGTATCTAGTGGAAGAGTTCCTGGTGTATCTGTCCAGGTATACCTGGAAGAGAATCGAGAATGGAAGAAGCACGTTAATGCTTACAAGAGAATCAACAAAATCCTTGACTCGGGGAGGTATCGCAACATCATGGATATGAATGCTGGAATGGGAGGTTTTGCTGCAGCCCTTGACTCTCCCAAATTGTGGGTCATGAATGTTATGCCTACAATAGTTGCAAAAGACACTCTTGGTATCATATTCGATCGTGGTTTAATCGGCGTATATCATGACTGGTAACTCCTGAAAAGTTATCTTTTTTTCTTTTAAATCTACTATTGAGACTTTCTATTGGTATTTTAATGTTAGTTCTTGGACTGGACTCCTCTATTGAGAATGATATATCTGGACTGCAATATCTCTTAACAGTTCTTCTCATCCTGAAGTAGCATTTTGTATCTGCCTTCTCAATATTTTGATTTGTTCAGTCAACTTGATTTGCCTATGTATCAATTACTCAATTACCTGTGTTAGAAATATAATTGAGATTGACATTTCAGAGTTTTAGAAAGGACATTGTCATGCTTTATATCATTGTTCTATGATATTGTTTGCTTGGAAAAAATGGAACAAAAACCTTCATTCTTATTCACTGGATGATGTGCTTTCTGTGGTGTTAATCTCCATTAAGTGTTTTTTTCCAGAAAAAAAACTTGGATGCCATTTTTACGTTCTGATATCATCAATGCTATTCTTGATTTTATTATCTTCTTTCCAGGTGTGAAGCCTTCTCTACTTACCCAAGGACATACGACCTTCTTCATGCTAATGGCCTTTTCAGCTTGTATAAGGATAAGTAAGTCGTTATTTGTGTGGTCAGCGCTGCTGTTTCTTTTGTTAATACAACTTCTGTTAATCCTAATTGGTCATATCAAAGAAAATAAACTGATCTTTGCATTTCTGATTGGGAATAATGGAAATTTGTTTTCAGAATGACACTAGAGGGTGAATAGCCAAGATTAAAACATAGCAACCTTTATCAAGCTACTAGTGAAGAAATGCTTTTCTTTGTAATTCCTTCAACTCATAGTCTCGCATATTTATAATCAATGCAGGTGCAATGCAGAAGACATTCTTCTGGAGATGGATCGAATTCTGCGACCTGAAGGAGCAGTCATTATCCGCGACCAAGTGGATGTGTTAGCCAAGATTAAGAGCATTATGGCAGGAATGAGATGGATTACAAAAATGGTGGATCATGAAGATGGCCCGCTCGCCTCCGAGAAGATATTGTTTGCTGTCAAACAGTACTGGGTTGCCGGGGATGACAGTATCGCGCCTTCTCAGTGAGTTGGATGAATTAACACTGCCACATTCCTCTTATCTCACAAAACATTATTCTTTTGATTCAAATCAAACAACAAATTAATCTTAAGCTCACTGTCATTCTGCAAGTAGACAACCAAGAATGTTGGCTTAGGCTGTATCTTGTTTCTACTGATCTTCAGCTTATGTTCTTTTGTAGGTAGACATAGAAATAGAACATATATAGGTTACGTGCCATTGACGACCCTTTCTTTTCCACTATAGATTCATCCTTCTCCTTTACTTAGTCATTCTTTCAGTCAATTATAGGATTTCAAGCTGCAGTTTTGCATTGAATAGCTTCAAGAAGGCTATTGCAAGTATGAGCCATCTGTGATATTTGATCTAGAATTTCTTTTACATGATAACAATCTTCTAATTCCTTTAAACATTTGTTACCATGTTGTATTGCATTGTGAGTGTACTGCTACTGATAATTCAATAAATTGCATAACTTTTTATTTAATTTCTCACACTGGCTCTCACTGGGAATCGAACTGAGAATCACTCCATGCCACTAGGCTACAAGCTTATTTGAACTATGTTGACAAACTAAAAAACTGTATTTTTTTAATGATAGACATGAATAAGCTGCAAGATGCAACAGAAGGGATATTAGTGGCCTAGCTGCTTAGCTTTTCCATATCAAGAGAAGGAAGAAATGCACTTTATTTTCCATAATTATGCGAACCTGCAGAGATATCTGCAGAAGAGAAGATGGTGCAGATGGTTTTAATTTTTTTCCAGATAACTTGTGGGCCTTGTTTTTTATATTCTCTTCAGTCCACAAGTTATGTTTCTTTTATACCAGCACCTCCTGGTCCCTCCACTTCTCCATTACAAGTCTTATTTTATGACTAACTTCAGAATCAAATATCTTAAAATGAATTATTTCCACTTCTTGTCTTTGTTTCCACATTTCCTTTCGATCAAGTAACTGAATTCAGTTTATATTCAATATATTGAACTCATTACAAGAAAGGTTTTAAGGTTTTTCTTGCAGTAGATGGAACCCTAATCACCTAACCATTCATATATCTTATGTTGTGAGACATACAACAAATTATGTTTTTCTCGTTTCCATTATCCGCAAATCTATTACCCGATTTATAACATCTTAAATTGTAACTTGTCACAATAATGCCCATAAGCTAATGCTGATAGTAAAAAAAAAAGATTCTGCATCCATTATTATAGCTGCTACAACTTCATGGGATGATTATCAAATTTATGACTTTGACAACAAAAAAAAACAGAGACTGAAAAGGTATTAGCCATTTCACCTAACAACTAAGAGAAGATTATTGCCAATCAAGTCCATGCATGTAGGACCTCACACTCCTATATTGCATCCCCCACAAGCCTGCTTATAATAATGCAATTTGGTTCCAAAATCATTCTGCTATATCAGTTTCAACATAAATCTTCTGCATTTTAAAGTTGCCTGTCATTCACTCTAGTCTTCTGTCAAAAAAAAAAAAAAGAGAATAGAAACTGTCTTTGTAAATTTTCTTCTCTTTCCGCTTGTTTCTGACATTAAATTTTCATTCTTGTCCAGTATCACAGCTTTATCATTCCTTTGTGTTGCTTAACTCGTATTGCAGCCATGGAAAGAGAGAGTTCTGATCTCCGTGATGCGTCATTTTCTTATCTGAGAACGGCTGGAAACTTAACAAAGAACCTGACAGAACCGGTTCAGTTTCAGGTTGCTGCAGCTATACCTTTAAGTCATGAATGCACTGTTCCGTTTCCATCAAGTGCAGTACTGGAGAAATCTAAACCTCAAGAGGCTGAAATCAGTGTGTTCGGTGCCGAAAAGTACTTCAACATGAAACTAGAAGAAGAATATGATGGTAAGGATGGCAATCCAAGAATGTTGAAAGAAACTAATTCTGTCAAGTATGTGTACGAGGGAGAGAACCTGGCTGATCTTCACAGGATGAGACCAAGATCAAGGATAGGAACTCCAAGTGTAACTTCTGAGGCAAGTTCGAACAGCCAAGTTGCTTTGTTACCGAGTTCTTTGAGAAATCCCTCTCGTAAGTACGATAAGAAGGTAAATGATAGTAGGTGGTTCTTCTCTAGTCTTGCCTGCAATGGAACTTGTACTGAGAAGAAATCAGTCTCAATCGAAAAAAACCCCGAAAATAGAGGGATTCCTGCGAGAGAAATCAGGAAAGAAGCCATCAAAGTTACACGCAATTCAATGCTGATGGAGGGAAGAAAGCAATCTCATCAATTATCAAGATTCCACGACTCAAGTTTTGAAAAGACGAGTGTTGGTTCAAATAGAGAAGAGTACTGTGTGTTACCAACTGTGAATTCAGGAGTGCAAAGCTTGATGAATGTTAAGAAAGAAGAGCAGAAGGCGAAGGTCGTAGAAGAACCACCGCGAATGTCAATAGAGGTCTTTGGAAATCATTCAATGAGAAGAGAAGACATAGCTAAGAATCTGGAGAGGAAACTGTCCGTGCTAACATGGGATGCAATTCCGAAAGGCACAAATTATCTGGCTTGTGAGGATGATCTGATATGTGGAGACATAGCTAGTGATGCAAGCTCTGATCTTTTCGAGATAGAAAGCGCACAACCAATGTACACAAAGCAAACTTCTGACGGAATGTCTAGTTGTATAACTCCAAGCCGGTATGCACCAAGCGAGGCTAGCATCGAGTGGAGTGTTGCAACAGCCAGTGCTGCTGATTTCTCATCAGTCACAGGTCGTCCTGCAAGGATTAAACAAGCACAGGGAAGTCCTGGTTTGCCATCAACTCCACGGAGAAGCCGTCCAGGGATTTTGGTCGGATGCAAGAGTCAGAAAGCAGTGGATGTGGCCGAAATTGCATATAAAAGAACTGATCATAAGGGCAAATTGCAGCATGCAAGGTTAGATGGTTCCATGGCTGTCAGGAAGCTTCAAGCCGACTCTAAGGTGAAAGATTTTGATTTCCTATAAAGTGATGTGGTTTTGAACGATAAAAATTCATAGTTCTCGCGATAATGTATGCATTCATTTTGCTCTTATTTTATCTGCTGTATTTTTTCTGTATTTCAACTTTCAGTGATTGAACTGTCATTCAAATGCAGTATAGAGTAAAAACGTGAAAAACAAATATTAAGATCGTTGGAGTTAGATTTTATTTTAACGGTATCTGGTTCGAATGAGATTAGACATCCATGGAAGTGACCAAGCCTGTCTAACAAATTTCATTTCATCACTACTAGGATTCACCTTTTTTTATTGTTCTCTTGATTTTAAACTTGGAGGTCAGGCATGTTTTGGAGTTTTCAGGAACAATTGACAAGGTTTACTTTTTGGATAGATGAATCTGTCTCACTTTTGTGCCTACAAATCTAGAGTTTAGGTTGGCATTTCTCTGTGTATTTCTAAAACTCTAGTCCCTACAATGTTTCAGAAAGCAACTCCCCATTTGTTTCTCAGTTCTTGGCTTTTCTGCATCTCTTTGGTGCCATTCTTACATTGACATGCAAAATCAAACTCACATTACAAAAACTTTTGGCCCCCAACCAGAATGTTCTTTGGGCTAGATTATCTAACATTATTTTTCACAACAGCTAAGTTGAGATTCTAGATTATACACTTGGTCAATTGATGTAAAAGGAAAAAGTAAATGGCAGCTTATAAGAACCATAAGAAATCGATTTTGGTGCACTTGATCAAGCAGATCGAAACAATAATTCTGATGATTGGACTTGTAGAGAATGTCTTGCAGAATGACATGATCAAATCATCTTAGTTCCATTGATAAGATTTGAAGAAGAAGGTGGACAACGACATACATTTATTTCCATTACCATTTTCCACCACTGAAGGTGGATCCCATTTTAGTTGTCCCTTCTCTCCTTTTCGATCAACAGATTTAAGGTTTGAAATCTGGTGAACACCACATATACAACATTCAGTAAACTCTTCCCAACAGTGGTATAAATGATCTAATATCATTATCAACTATCCATATATGTTTTCTGCCGATGTGAGGAATAGGTCAGCTGGTAAACAGTTCATACTTAATACCATTAGAAATCAAAGTGATTAGTGCAAACTGAAATCAAACTATACCAAACTGTTTTTATTAGACAGTTTGGTTTAGTTTGATTTGGTCTGGTCTGATCTATAAAAAATGATGAGTTTAATTTAATTTGTCATTTTATCAACTTACTATAAGATTTAATTTGAAAATCACATCCTAACCTAACTAAACCGACTACTGCTTACCCTTAAGATTAGGTCATGGAGTAATAATGTAATTCCCTTACTTCAAGACTAAGTCATGGAGTAATAATGCAATACCTTATTACAACAACTTTTTTAAAAAGTAAAACTGCACTCTCTTTTGATTAATATTGGAATTAATGAACATTATATTTGTAAAAGTTTATAGGTTTATGCACACGTGTTTATAAACAGAACAAATTATAAAAACTCTCAATACAAAATTAATTAACTTATATAAGAAAACAAGAGTTTCATTACAGAATCCATAATTCATTACCGTTATGTTAAATGACTCTGAGTCCGATACTATGTAAAGATTTATGTACTTGTGCACCCACGTGCATGTTTATGAATGATACAGGTTGTAGAACCCCTCAATACAAACAAATTAACTTGTATAGGACTTACAAACTATATTATTATAAACTAATTATTATTTTCTCTGATTAGGTAAGAGCAAGAAGTGACAAGGCATTAATGTATGGGAACAAAAGAGGTTGTGCATCACATTCCATCTTAAAATGAATTTAGAGGATGAAATGGTTCATTATTTAATGAAATCGAAAGTCTGTAGGTGTACTAATGGATGATATTACTCACAAAGGCTGCAGATGGAATGTCTTTAGAATGGACCCAAATGGAGATGGATTGAAAACTAACTACAACTGTGCACATTAAATGAAAATACTTGTCAATGGACCTCTCCAATATCAATTAATTTATGGTTGAATTTAATTTTCCACCAAAAAAAAAAGCCTTTGAACATTAAATCAGACACTGCAGTTTTGGTTCACGTAAGTGGAGATATGTTGCTCTGTTAGTGTTTCCTTCTTCCATCTTAATGCATATATGTGGCGTTACATAAAGATATACTCTAAATTAGATGGAACTAAAATGGTTATAGTTGTCGAGGTGTAAATGAAACGAGTTGTTTGCGAGAAGCCAAATGTTAAACTCGATGATAACTCAATCATGAGGTTCAAGAATAAATCAGTCAAATTCAAACGAACTGTAAAATTCGAAACTTGAATGAAGCTAAAGGTTTAGTATTCTAAAATTTGGTAAAAACACTCATACACAATTAATATTGTTCAAATTTATCCCAATATTAAGAGTTAAGAAAATTAATGCCTCTGATTAATTTAGCGGCAAATATTGTCGGGAAAATTTAACAAACCTTATACTTAAGGTTTGCATATTGAGGAAATAGCCACTAATTTTACAAATTGTAAAAATGACAACCTAAGCATACTATATTTAAAAAATAGTCATCCCTGAGAATCAGCCCATGTGATTTCCTGTGACGCCCAAAATATTAATTATTACCTTAAGTAATTTAATTATTTTACTCCAAGATAACAATTAAAATCTTGAACATCAAGTTTAGAAAATAATTTCCGAAATTATAATTATACAATAAAAACATTCATAGAAAAATCTCATACATTCATCCTTCATAGTTTAAATAAATACTTATTTACAAAATGGTTCCACAAAATAAACACGAACAACAGGAGAGAGAAAATAATATTTCCGTGCACCGCCAACCTTAGCCTTTATCCGTAACGTGAGTCGAGTATTCCAACTGCTCGTCTTTTAATTCAAAATTTTACCTACGAAAACTGCCCGGACGAGGCAGGGTTTTAAAAATAATAACCATGAGTTTTTGGAACTCAGTAAGTAACATTTCCCCAAATAGGGACAACCATAAGTATTTACTAAATAATTTATTTATTACAATTTTCA